>CM035155.1:25963271-25978271 GCA_020205615.1 Panax quinquefolius
TCCATGGAAAGGAGTTACAAGATTTGGAAAGAGAGGAAAACTTAATCCTCGATTCATCGGTCCATTTTAATCCTCGATCGAGTAGGAACTGTAGGCTTTATAGACTCGCTTTTCTGCTTGAAATATGTCTCGTGTTTCATAACGTTTTTCACATATCCATGTTACGTAAATATGTGAAAGACCGAACCATATTATTGAGTTAGAACCCAGACGAAATAGCGGAAGATTTGGCGTATGAAGAGGTTCTGTTCAAATTTTGAATAAGAAGGAACATATTCTACGCTCCAAGGTTATACCTCAATCAAAGTTTTGTGGAGGAACCACGATGTTAAGGAAATGACTTGGGAGTTAGAATGCAAATGAAATCAAGGTATCCTTACCTCTTGACATACCAGTACGCATCTTCTAATTTCGAGGCTAAATTTCATAAGAAGGGGAGGTTGTAAGACCCGACTTTTATAAATAAAGATGAATTTTCTATAAATATTATTTTTGAATATTATGGAATAATTTGATATAATGTTATAGTTGTGGGTAATATTTATAAATTTTGCAAAGTATGCAAGTGGTTATATTATATTCGATTGGTGGGGAATATTAGGTTTAGCGAGGAATAGTCGATGCAACGGCTCAATCATTGAGTGGACCCTACAATGTAATTATTATCGGATTGAGAAAACGACAAAAAATATTTTATTGAAATAACGGTGGAAGTTTTACCGTTGATCTTCATTGAACTACTTTCGGTAGTAAAAGTAATGCGATGTCGTGTGGTTGCATAGTAGCATTACGGTATTGATTATCGATGCTTATGTGAGAAGTCACTTTCGGTTTGATTCCATTATTGTCGATTAATAATATGAATTATTATAGCGATAATGACGTTTTGTTTTATTCAGATTATTAACGTAATAAAATGAAACATCTTTTATATAAAGCGTAATACTTTATTAAAGTTATTCTATAAATAAAATATATTATATTTTATTATGCATAGTGTTTTCAGCGTAGTGTTTTGCATAGTGTTGCATAGTGTTTGCATAGTAAAATGTTTTATAGAAATAGAATATATTATATTTTATTTAAAAGATTTTGCTTTAAATATGGACCGTCGATTAAAGTAAATCAACTGATAGTTCATGGATTAATTACTATGCATTCTATTTTCCTATAAATAGAAGCTCATTCCTTCATTATTTTCTTACGAATTCACCGAAACTCTCTAGAGAAACTATAGAGAGAAGAAGAAAAGTATTCTGCTACTTCACTTTTGCCAATATTCGGTTCTTCTAAGGTAGGGAATATTATTTGTTGTACCCGTAAGGGGTGTTATTCTTTTGTATTCATGAAGAGAACTTCTTTTGTTATTCCATTCTTATTTATTACATTGGAATAACTTTGTATAATGAATCCCTATACTTGGTGATCTTCTTCTTTTATTCCATTCTTCTATTATTCATTTGGAACATCACATCTGCATGTGTTTTACAGGACTGGTTCCGCTCTTTATCATTCTGTTGGAATATCCTATCATGTGTTTTACACCGGATCCGTTCCATCTTTATTATTCTGTTGGAACATCCCATCCGGTGTGAATTTCACGACGACCGGTTCCGTTATTATTATTACATTGGAATAACTTCTGTCTATGCAATCACCGCATGCATGGTGATTTCTTTTGTTATTCCATTCTTTATTATACCCAAATGGTTAAAACTTTGACTTATATACTCCATGAAATTAGTAGAATATCCTTGATATTTGCGTTTCATCTAAAGTATCTTTTCATGGAAATATTCTTACGATCATTCTTGAATTTTACTCTACAAAGCGATGATCATGTTGTGAGTTTGGATGTTATTAGTTCTGAATAACTTAATTCTTGAACTTGTTTTATTGAATTCTTATATCATTGTCATCATCCTCATGTTTATATTTTTTTTAAAGTCATCTACATGGCACATGTAGAGCATGGATGGACTTGGTATGATTATGACCGAGGGATTATTCGGTTGTAATCATGGTAATAATGTTACAAATGATGTGGTAAAAAGTCCTCGATTGGTAGTAGTGCATTGATGGGCCGATTGTTGGCATGATCATGACCATTAATGAATACACAACTATTCTTGGCCCGTAGTGCGGGAATAATTGTGGTCGTGATACTAAAGAATATCCTTGCGTAGTAGTGCGAGGGGTGATTCGATGATGTGGATTATTTATTAAAGTTGAGTCTCAAATTTATAACGAAGATGAAAAACCTTTTAAATCATAAAAGATAGTAGATTTTATTTTCTACTTGACTCTTTTAATGGATTGCTTGTTCATCATAGCAGTTAAACTTGATGTTTATTATATTTTATCGGTTTAACAATGTTGAGGGCTATTGATAATTTATTCTGCATTATCTTAGTCATAATATTTCTTCTTTGGCTAGTTGAGCTCACCTTTCTTTCACCGTTTCTTCTTGAAATGAGAACATAAATTTGAGACGAGTCGAGGAGCGAGTAATGGTGCAGAGGATAGCATTAGTAGTCCCACACTTACGTGAAATAGTGTGATAATAATTGTAATGAGGACTCCTTTTGAGTTTGTATAATATCTAGTAGACAATATTTGTATTCAAACTCACGATTTTATGTCGTATTGTACACCTATGATTATATTAGTAAGTTGTATTTAAATTCTGTACCATGTATCTGACTACCCAAGATGGGTGATGTATACCTAATTTTGGGGGCGTCACAACTACTCTACGATAGTAGAGTGAAATCACTCTACGATCGCAGACCGTGTAATTTTAAAAGTTACACAGCTGTGTACCTCCATATTCCCCTATATATATATATATATATATATATATATAGGAAAATGATCCGTGCATTACGTTCGCTAGTAACCCTATTGCGACTAACGCATATCCAGCTGTCCAAAATGGGAGTTAATGGCTGAGATGATCTCCAAGCCGCTAAAGGGAGTGACCAACAATAATTTTGTTTTCTCTGCTTTGGCGCTAGAGGAGTAGCCATCAAAAACGTTAATCGTTTTGATGGCCGCTACTCCCTCTGACTTGACAGAGAGGAATTTAAAATTTTGGGCATTAAAGGAATTTGGCCCAGCCGCTAGTGGGAGTAGCGACCAGGCGTTCCCAGATCTAAACTTGTATCTTGTTTTTTGCGTTTGCGGTTCATTTCTGTGAGAGATCTTGAGACAGTTTGGCACAGAGAGACAGTGAAGAGATTACTGTAAATAGCTAACGTTGTCCATCAATCTCAAATTCAACTGATAAAGTAAGTGTCTTACTACCCACTATGCTTTTGTAAGTATTTTTAGAAATAAAATAGACATTGAATGATAGAATTTTGCTACATATTTTACAAATTATTGCTATATGAAAGCATGGTATATAAGTGATAAATTTAGTATTATTATATGTATGTATATAAATTGGGTGGTAGGTATGCATCTATGTATACAAATTATGTGTATAAATTGGGTATTTTTTATATATAAAATATTTTTATGTATATTTTTGTTATTATTATTGATATTAGTACAAAATATTAGTATGTGTATAAGTTTTATTGTTATTGATATTTGTAGGTAAATATGGACAATTGGTTGCTTGGACCCATCGATCGCAGTGTCCTTTATGCTCAAGAAAAACATGTATCGGAAGATGTTTGGAATGGGATTGAAAGGGGTACACTGATGTCAAGCCAATCTACTTCAATTACATATGATAAATGGGAACTTACCAGCCAACAAAAAAAATTATTAGAGGCGTGGGGTTTTAAGGGGTTTTGTTATCCTGCGGTAGTAACTAGAACAGATGTCAGTCTTATATCTGCTTTGATTGAGAGATGGCGGCCAGAGACAAATACATTTCATATGAAATGTGGTGAAATAACAATAACATTGGAGGATGTCCATTTCATTTTTCGTTTGCTAGTATTGGGTAAGCCCTTAACTTGTCCTTCATTTGATGCTCCATTAGCTTATTTTAGGGAAATCTTTGGGGATGAATGGGCTGGGGAATGGAATAATGTCAAAAAAAGACGTGGTATTTCCTTAGTCTAGTTACATAATTTTTTTTTCAAGTGTCCAGACAATGCAAGTAGTGATGTGGTTGGTATGTATACAAAGGCATATGTCCTTTGGCTATCTTGAGGTGGTTTTATTTCACATGAGGTCAAAAAATCTCGTACACCCTAGGTACATGCATTTTATTTATGATTCAAATAAAGATCGCCACATATGCATGGGGTGCCGCGTGTTTGTCATATTTATATCGGTCGTGACATGCTGTACGATCTATGAAAGAAAGTAATTATGTAAATGATTACTGTGACCTTATTACAAATTTGGGCATCGAAGTTTTTACGGTTGGAAGGCCTAACCTAGGCCCAATTACGCATTTTGGGTCCCTAGAGCAATAAGCATGGGTGTACTCATGAAACATCAATATGGTGATAAGTAAAGTTGTGGCGCCCCCAAAATAGGTATACATCACCCATTCCGAGTTGTCAATACATGGTATGCGAAACAACTACAACTTTATTATTACAACAAGAAAGCGTGAGTTTAAATACAAATATTATCTTCAGACAATATCTATACTCAAATAAATCCTCATCACATTTATTGATACATTATTTTACAAAATGGTGAGGACTACTAAACAACTCTCTAGAACATTCATTCCATACCCCAGACTAAATGTCTCGCTATATATTCTCGCCTCCGAGAAAAATGGAACAAAAAGGAAAAGGGTGAGCTCAACTAGCTCGATAAAGAATATTATGACTAAGATAATATACAACAAATTACCGTTAGTCTTGATAGGGAAAATCTAATAGAATCTGATAGACAACAAATTTTAAATCAATATTCGCAATGAAATAATAATTCATTAGAAGAGTTAAGTAGAGAATGGAAACTACTATCTTCCATGTATGAATTTAAAAGTTCATCGTCTATCTTTTATCCCTGTAACATCAATCAATATATATCCGGAATCACATATTCATCTTTGCACTTCTGAGCCAAAGATATTCATCATTAGTCATGTTCATCTAAACACTGTTCATCTTTGCCTTCTTGGCCAAAGATATTCTTGAAAATCATTCATCTTTGCCTACTGAATAAAGATATTCCATAATATCATCATTTAAGGTAGAAGATGATGAAAATATTTTTAAAGAAACGAATCCAAAGAAACAAAATGACAAGGATTAAGGATTAAGGATTAAATACTTTGTTTTATTCACGTCCAAAATACCTCAAAAATAATCGCGGTGGTGTAAAATTCAAGAATGATCAAAACATGGATACAATCAAAGCTAGTATCCGAATTAGATATTTTGGAAGAAAAGGAAAATTTTCATTTTTCGATGAATAAGTCTTGATTATTAAGTGAATAGTCTGAGTATATGTGAATAGTTATCGATACGTGAATAGTAACTCAGACACCAAAAGTTCCAAATTTGATAAAAACTTCAGATCAATATTTCAACATAATGATATTGAAGAAATAATATCATTACGAAAAAATAATATCCTTACCTCGAAAGATCGATCTTTCTAATTTGAAACAGGATATAAAGCTATGACTTGAACTTGCAATAGAATAGCAATACTCAAATTATACTCAAAATACTCACAAGAATACACTCGATAATATAGAGAGAAAACTTTAGTTTTTGGTGTGATTTTCAATTCTAACCTAAGCACCCTATTTATAGAAATTCTTTAGAACACCAAAGCGAGAAAATTTAATATAATATTAATATATTATATATAAATTCCCTACGCACACAATCTATGATCTGAATTCAGCCATGCTTGACAACAAATAAGTCTACCAAACAAATCAAAAACGTTTTTATTATTTAAAATAATTAAAACTTCCAAAAATCAATTATTCAGAAATTCGGAACATCAATAATTCATAATAAATAGCCCTTTTATCAGAAAATTCAATCTCTAGTGTTTTTATAGGAAATTCAATTCTCTACAACTTTGCAGAAGAAAGTTTTTCCAAATTCCAAATGAGAAATTGGCCGAAATCCACAAACGAGGCGATTTTACAAAGCTATAATCAAATTTCAATCGATAAATGGGGTCCAATTTACATGTTTAACATGTTTTAAACATTTATTGCAACAAAAATACTCTTCCTCCTCGTATACTCATATATCCCACATTCGTTGTAAAATATCACCATTATTATATTATTAAAATATAATAATACATTATCTTATCGAGAAAAAGATAAAATTTCAATTTTCAACAATTGTCACATTAAAATTTTTCTCCATCTATATCCACATAAAATCAATATTTTCCTCATCATATGAATCAATAATTAATTATTCACAAATAATATTACGAATCACAATATTGAAAACCAGCAGTTCCCGAAAGAGGGGGCTTTCGATAAGAATTTCTCCTTCTTGGCGCCCTTGATTAGGTGACCAAACTTCTCCTTAGAGCAGAACTTTCTAGACATTGCGAATAATGTTATCTAATAATATTATTCGAGATAATATGAATTATTGCTTCGATAATGAAAATATTGTGTAATGACAATTATTGAAACAACAATGATATAAAATATCAACGCAAAGAATTATTGAATCAATAAAATCTTTTGAGCGATAATTCGTAACCATTATTGAGTAGTGCCTTCTTACGTAAGAATCAATAATTGGTGCAATCTTGTGTGTCTTCTTGTGTTTTAACCAATTTAGTATTTTAACATTATTAATGGTAACAACTACGCTGTAGTTATTTTTAACCAACTTATATTTGTCGTTTTCTTCATACAATCGCTTTTTCAGTTATGGGGCCCACACATGGTTTAACGTAGTCAGGTAATGCGAATATTCCCAAGCGATCTGAATATTCCACGACCAAACGAATATTCCCAAACAACAATGAATATTTTATAACCACTTGCTTATTTTGAAATATTTGCGTATTTTACCCCTAACTATCCACATTAATCACATCAATCCTTACTATTTCAAAATAATAAATAGAGAAAATTAAATTTCATTAATAATAAGTTGGAGTCTTACAGAAGTGATCCCCATCACCATCTATCTTTCTACTGGGGCGAATTTGATAAGTAACCTCAGTGGGAGGTAGTATGGTGGCCATACCAGCGATGGGATGATGATTGGAGGTACTATAACTATGAGGCTAGATTGACAGGATCCGGTCGGGTCACATTGATTCATTTTGATATTGTCGAGTATCAAATGCCCAACCGGGTAATGAGGCAATATGGGTATATCCAAGGCATTCCGTCCCCAGCTGAGAGAAATGATGCTTTGAGACAACTCATAGAACAGTCATTTAAGCCACCAGATTGCATACAAATGAGAAGAAAATACATTGATGAGTGGGAGTTATATATGGATTGTTTCGATGGAGAAGTTCAGGAGGTTGCAAAAACTATCCCTATGGATACATACTTCAAGTGGTACAAAAAAATTACTCGACGACACTTGCACCGCCCTCGACGGGAAGGAGATTCCAACACTACCTACGAGCCTCGTTCTGTATATAATCAACATCGTATGGTTAGCATGGTATAATATATTGCATCTTATTCAATTAATATGATCTATTGTATTCTTTAATACTAATTTATTTTGTTTGTTTTCTTATTTTATGTTATTTTTTGCATAGATTGAGGGCGCAAAATCTCTCATCGACAAAATTTTCAAGTTCAAGCAAGACTTTCCTCCCGAATACAATCACATGAAAGAGGGTTGGGATCAACTATATGAGTTGTATGATGCGGATGTTAGGGGTGGGGGGAGGAGTATACATGGGGTGAACAGATAGAGGGGCCCACCCCTGCCATTGAGGTCGATGTATACATCCCTACTCAGCCTACTTATGATATGTCTCAGCTTACTCAGTTTACGTACGAGGGTGGTTCGTCTTTTATTGGTGATGATGTTCCAGTAGAAGCATATGGACCTAAAGGGTCTATAACAAAAAGATTGTGTGGGCCAAAGATTGGAATGATCAACGAGAACTTCTTCGGTGAGACTCCCCCCAATGATCTTTAATTTCCTTTTTCGCACCCTCAACTTTGGTACATGTTGACTCACCAAGATATGAATTCTTTACAACCCGAAATTTGGATATACGAGCATGTGATGGACGCATATATGTGCCTTCTGCGGGATCGGGAAGCCAAATATCAGAGTGAGAGAATACAGAGATGGGCAAAATTTGGCTTCATGCCCTCCTTCTTCATGCACTTGGGGAAAGGTGCCTTGTCAACTGGGGACCAAATTCGTGGAGATCTTTTCTGTCAGTCATATGTGACACCTCAAGTGGGACCGCCAAATACATCGGTCACGACTTTATCTTCATGCCTATATGTATCCCAAGTAACAATCATTTCATACTGTTAACCTTTTCGGTCTCAACATGGAAGGTTTCTATTTTCGACCCGCTATATAATGACAAACCACACATGAAGTTAACCGAAATGTACAAAGATTACATCGATGTCGCGGTACGTGACATTTTGTTTTTAATACAGATCAGTTAGTTTTCTTGCAATATATGTACGTACTAATGCCATTTTTGTTATTGTAGATACAATTGATACCGTTGATATTGCGAATGGGTAACCCGTTCGGTGATTGGCCGCGTACACCTCCAAAGGTGCAGACAACAAAGGCTCGACCTATGGACAATTATTATGATTGCGGCATATTTGTTTGCAAGTATGTTGACTACCTCGTGCGGGGCAATATTGACCTTGGCAAAGAAAAATGGTCAACTGAAGATGTATCTATCTTTAGGTATAGAATAGGATATGAATTGTTCAAATGTAAGGCTAGAGACATACCGACAGACCAAATTATTTAGAGGTCAATCTTGAACATGTAATATTTTATATAGATTGGATGAAATATTTTGTTTAACTGAATTTGGTATTTCATTGGGTGATTTTGGTATTGATCATGTGTTTTAACTGGTATTGATTTTGGTATTAATTTGTTATATATATTGTTTGCATATTGGTGATTAAGCTGTTTAACAGGTATAGGGTGGTAGTCTGCTTGTCATTGGTGCCCGAATATTAGTATGTTGGCCATTAGAGAGTAATGTACCAACACTTTTTAAAAAGTGCTAGCCATTACTCCTCTAGCGGCCAAAGATACGATCATTGGAACCAAACCCATTCTGCCAGCATCCGGGAAATCTTGAACGGCATCACAACCTGCCATTCCAACATTCTGACTAAATGTCTAGTCCAAAAAATACAAAAAAGAAAAAACATTCTAAACATTCTGATTAAATTGGAAATGATTCAACATTCTGAGTCTAAAACAAACATTTCAAATATTCTGATTAAATTACATCTCCATAATCACTCAAGAACAAAAAACACTTGTAAATTCTAAATAAACACATAACGAGACATTAATTATCTTTAGGTTCAGGAAGTCCTAACACCCTATAATGATTGTGCTTGTCATGGTTAGTTTCAAATCCGCATATCGCACATTTTCGGTGAGACTAACTACCCATTAATCTTTCAACGGCACTTTTTAATCTTGATTGTCTTTTCCGACCCTTTGTCTGAGAAGCAATTGGTGGCAAATACTCTTGTTCTTCTTCATCAACCTTATATTCTTCATCATCATCATCATCATCATCATCATCATCATCATCATCAACCTCATCATCTTGCAAACCCAAATCCTGAGCTGCATGTAATTCTGCGCGGTCATTGTCATCGTCAACTATGTCTGTCTCATCTGGGTTATATTGATCAATAAGGGCTTTTCCCCGTGCATTTTGTTGTAGTATTGCCTTGTAGCCTCTAACTGAGCAAGCAGCTTTACTAGCTAACTCTTGATAATTACTCATCAAATGATTGTACCGCATTGATTGATTTTTTTCAAAATCTGCACTCATTGGAGAAAACATTTCCTCTTCACCATTACTCCTATTAGCATCTCTTGTCCATCGAGGAACGATCATGTAAGCAGGTATTCGTGCAATACTCTTGAAGCTTAAGAATCTTAGTACATGTCTGCAAATTTGACCAGAATGTGAGAACATTTGACAAGTATATGTTATCGACCCCCCCTAACAATTATTGACAACTTGCCGATATCTCCGACTATTTTCAATTGCATCTTCCCTGTACACTGCATAGACCTTTGCATCAATAATGCACAACTCACTAACTTTTTTGATGTTATACTTAAAAGAATCCACGAGCTCTTTTTGAAAACGTCTAAACATCTCTTTTGTATAACATTCAGAAGCATGTACTTCCAACGATGTTCCTAAAATCAAACTACGTTTTCGATGCTTTGTTACATAATCAACCTTTCTCTCTCTGTTGAATTGTTTTTCAATAGCCTTCTGAGTCTTGACAACAAAATCTTTCATGCTTGTTGAAGCTTTCACATAAGAATCAAAAAAATGGTTCATACCTTCGCTTCTTCCGGTGGTTGTCATTCCTGCAGTAAAATATCTCTTTGTGTATGCACTTATCCATTTCTCTTTCACATCATACAAACTTATGAGCCATTCATTTTGAGACAAATCATATTTTTTCACAAGTATTTCCCAACGCTCTTCAAACTTCATAGATGGAATATGAATTATACACACAGCGGTTGTTAAAATCATCTTTGAGCGATGGGTGTTCTGCGTAAACATGATGTAATTTTTACGGAAATTTATTGCTAATGTGCGAGAACACAAAATGATGAGTGGATGGGAGTACCCTACCAATAGCATTGCTCATAGCTTTATCTTGGTCGGTGATGATGATGTTCTGGGGAGCTTTGTAATCCATGGCTTCAAGCCACGTCTCTAAGACCAATGAAAGTGTCTTACATCTCATCCCTTAACAATGCAAATCCAAATAAAACAGAGTGATAATGGTGGTTAACCGGTAAATGGAACAAATGGCATATTATACCTATTTGTCCTATCGTAATGTCAAATGTAACCCGTCGTCTCAAAAACATTGATACATAAATCTTGAGCGGGCGATCTACCCACAAGATCTGAGCTATCGATTGTCTTCACACGATTTCACACGAAAGAAAAATTTACTCGCACTGCTAGAATCAAATTTCTTCAGATAATTAACTGCTGCTTGTGCATCATTTTCATCCTCCGAGTCACGCCTTAAATCCCTAACTACATTACGAACATCTTTGTCACTAAAACCTATATTTTGCATTCCTCCACCCATTGTGCTCAAAACATTCATCATCCTACTTGGTCCAATACCTGCCTGATTTAAAGTGTCAATTAATTTTCTTGCTACCGGCGTAATATTTCTATGTGTCTCAATCAAATCTACTTTGGTAGGTGTCACTAACTGATGATTGTGATCCAACTCAATAACCGAAATACGCCAGTTATCTTATTTCTTACTGTGGACAACATACATTCTAGCTTTGCATAGTGTTCGACCAATTATGTCTCGTTGTCTTCTTTTCTTATCGTTATCACATTCATCATCTAATGAATTCTTCACAACAGTTGGTCTACCAGCTTTTTTACATACATATAACCTTGACGTCAAATCATTACTGTGAGCATGTTTACGACTCGTAGCAATCCTAATCTCAAATCCACTTTTTTGGGCATATGATCTATAAAAAATTTCAGCTTCTTCTAATTTATAAAATAATTGACCAACATAAGGAACCATTACCTTTGTACTACTACTTTCACCATCATGAACATACTCCGATTCATTTCTACATTCTAAACTAGCAAAAGATTCAGAAGAGCTAGATAAAAATATATTTGTAGCAGCCATGAAAGCCATTGATAAAGACTTACCAATAATTTCTCGCACAAACCAGTGATTTTAGAACTAGCAGATTCTTTCCGAAGGTATATTTTTGCATCTGTTAAGCATTTGGATGGGACTGGAGTAAAATGTTAGATCTAATAAGGTGGAAGATAAGGTGAATTTGGCCGCTACTCCCACTAGCGGCTGGGCCAAATTCCCTTAATGACCAAATTTTTTAAGGGTCATTTACATAAGTATATAACAAATAGAAAGTAATTACAAGAAAAGTACATCAACCAAATAATTACAAAAAAAATGTAATTATTACAAAAATAGTATAATTCACATTAATAAGAAAACCTAAAATCAAGGATAACTAATAATTCAAATTCAAATTCAAATCTTGTCTCTAACAACAATTTCAAATCCATGTTTCAAAATTCAAATCAAAATGAGAAAATTAAAATAAAAAATTATGAAGGAGCTAATGTTCATCATCCTCCTCTCTCCATATTGCCGCCAGCCATTATTACATTGCATGCAGGAATTGAAATGTTTACCTTTATACAATTTTGACTAATAACCGCATCACATTTAAAATAAAATTGGTAATCAAATAAAACTGAATTGGTTACCTTATCAAATGGTTTGGTAACCAACTATATGAAATTTGGTTACCAACTGCATCACATCCAAAATAAATTAGTAACCTAATAAACTAAATTGGTTTCCTTATCGGAAGGTTTAGTAACCAACTGCATAAAATTTGGTTACCTTATCGGAAGGAGCTAAGGTTTGGTTACCTTAGTATGCCTATTTGGTTACCAACATATTAAGGTTTGATTACCGGTAGAGTTGGAGAACGGATCGATGGTGGAGGGGAAGCAAAGGGTGGTGGAGGGGCCTCCATCGCGGCTAATGATTGTGTCTCCACCAACTACCATCTTGGATCGATCTGGGGAGGAAGAGAGAGGGGCGGGAGGAGGCAGAGAGAGGAAGGGAGGGAGGGAGGGAGGGAGGGAGGGAGGGAGTGGGGTGGGGTGGGGTGGGATGGGGTGGAAAAAGGAGGCGGGAGGAGGGGATGGCGGTGGTGGGGGCGTGGGCGTGGGGAGGAGGAAGGGAGGCGAAGGAAGGGAAGGAGAGGGTGTGGAGCGGGAGCGGGGGCGGGAGCGGGGGCGGGGGCGGGTGGAGAAAGGGGGGCAGGAGGAGGGGGATGGCGGTGGGAGGCGGATGGAGGTTGTAAGACCCCAGCTTTTAATAAATAAAGATGAATTTTCTATAAATATTATTTTTGAATATTATGGAATAATTTGATATAATGTTATAGTTGTGGGTAATATTTATAAATTTTGCAAAGTATGCAAGTGGTTATATTATATTCGATTGGTGGGAGAATATTCGGTTTAGCAAGGAATATTCGTATGGCTACTCAATCATTGGTGGACCCCACAATGTAATTATTGTCGGATTGAGAAAAAGACAAAAATATTTTATTGAAATAACGGCGGAAGTTTTACTGTATTCTTGTTGAACTACTTTGGTAGTAAAAAATGCGATGTCGTGTGGTTGCATAGTAAGACACTGGTATTGATTATTGATCTTTATGTGAGAAGTCACCCGGTTAGATTCCATTATTGTCGATTAATAATATGAATTATTATAGCGATAATGACGTTTTGTTTTATTCAAACATCTTTTTATATAAAATAGAATACTTTATTAAAGTTATTACATAAATAGAATATATTATATTTTATTATGCATAGTATTGCATAGTGTTTTGCATAGTGTTTTGCATAGTATTGCATAGTGTTTGCGTAGTAAAATGTTTTATATAAATAGAATATATTATATTTTATTTAAAAGATTTTTCTTTAAATATGAACCGTCGATTAAAGTAAATCAATCTTGACTGCTCATGGATTAATTCTTATGCATTCCATTTTCCTATAAATAAGCTCATTCCTTCATTATTTTCTTTGAATTCATTGAAACTACAGAGAGAAATTATAGAGAGAAGCTATAGAGAAAGTTATAGAAAGAAGAAGAGTATTCGCTTTCTTCACTTCTTCCATATTCAGGTTCTTTTTACGGTAAGGGGTGTTATTCTTTCTTCTTGAAGAGAACTTCATTATTCCATTCACTATTATTACATTGGAATAACTTTTGTAAAAGTGGCATACCCTATACATAACTTTTGTATCACGCTTTTTTACCTATACTTGGTGACATTCTTTTCTATTATTCATTTGGAACATCACATCATGTGTTTTACACCACTGATTCCGTCTTTATTATTATTCATTGGAACATCCTGTGCATGTGTTTTTACACCTGACTTTGGTTCCGCTCTTTATCATTCGTTGGAATATCCTATCATGTGTTTTTTGCTGATCCGGTTCCATCTTTATTATTACATTGGAACATCCCAGCTTGCGCTGAATTTCACGACTTTGGTTCCGTTATTATTATTCTGTTGGAATAACACATGTCTTCTGCAATCTGCATGCGTGGTGATTTCTTTTGTTATTCCATTCTTTATTATACCCAGGTTGGTTAAAACTTTGACTTCTATACTCCATGAAATTAGTAGAATATCCTCGATATTTGCGTTTCATCCAAAGATATCTTTCACGAAATATTCTTCCGATCATTCTTGAATTTTACTCTACAAAGCAAAGATGTCGTGTTGACAATTTGGGCGTTAATAATTCCCGGATAAAATAATTCTTGAACTTGTTTTATTGAATTCTTATATCATTGTCATCATCCTCATGTTTATATTTTTTTTAAAGTCATCTCGGCACATAGAAAGCATGGATGGACTTGGTATGATTATGACGATTGAGGATTATTCCTACGTAATCATGGCCGTAATGTTACAAATGATGTGATTAAAAATCCTCGATGGTAGTAGTGCATTGATGGACGAGTTGTTGGCATGATCATGACCATTAATGAATACACAACTATTCTTGGCCCGTAGTGCGGGAATAATTGTGATCGTGATACTTAAGAATATCCTTGGCGTAGTCTTGCGGGGGTGATTCGATGATGTGGATTATTTATTAAAGTTTGAGTCTCAAATTATAACAAATGATGAAAACCTTTTAAAATCATAAAAGATAGTAGATTTTATTTTCTACTTGACTTTTTTTAATGGATTGCATATTCCGCTGCAGATTAAACCG
>CM035155.1:25980771-26213271 GCA_020205615.1 Panax quinquefolius
ACACATCACCCAAAACGTTAACCTATCTTAGATGGGAAAATTAATTAATTACATTATGTGTCGCACAATCTTCTTCCCGTGTCTGGCACCCTTCACTATAAAGTTCACAACTACTCGATCGCATCTGCATGTGAACCATATATCTCTTCTCTCAAACTAGCTACCTAACTTACCCCCATTTAACTCTTTCACTTGTTTCCTATCATATTCATATTTTCTCCTCTCTGTCAATTCTCATCTTCCTCTAGTCCAGATTCCCTTAATTGTTCACTTAACTATTTCTCTCTCCTCAATTCTTTTTTTTGGTTGGTTGCTTCTGTCTTATCATCTACCTTACTGAAATGATGCCCCTTGAGCATGAGACCAGTACCTCTCGCGGTCCGGCTAACAATCCGGCCAGTAGCAGACCGGACAATATCTCAGTTCATGATCAGGAACCACCGGGTTCAACGACTAACTTTAGGTCGTGTTTGGATGAACAAATGCCGAATCAACCATCAGAAACCCCAGTTAGGACGTTTTCGATTCTACGTGAATCATTACGCCATGTGATATTGAAGGTATGCTAGAATTTAAGCAATAGACACTAATTAACCTTCAAAGAATTTTTCTTGCTTCAAAATGGAAAGAATTAATAGCCTCCATCTTTTATATTTAATTATGGAAGGAACTAGATAGAAACCATGGGCAGACTATAAAAGAAAATTGTTAACGTCAAATTTTGTACGCTTGACGAAATCATCAAAACAGCAGGTCAAAATCTCGTTAACGTTTTATTATATATATTGTTGTAAAATCTAAATCACGAAATACATTTACATAAACATAAATAAAGAGATATAAAATATGAACCCAAGAATTTATGTGAAAATTCAATTGGAAAAAACCACGAAGAGTGAGAAATCCACTAAAATAATATAGTTCAGTGATATCTGTTCTGCTTCTGGGAGGTAACAAGACTTTTTGGTGTTCGGTGGAATTTGTTCTGCTCCTGGGAGAGAATGAGGTTTTTCAGTGTTCGGTGGAATCTGTTCTACTCCTGGGAGATCTAGAACATGATTATTATAGTAAATTTCTCTCTCTCCATAGTTTTTTTTTCAATTGAGTTTTCACGTAAATTATTGTGTTCATATTTTATATCTCTTTATTTATATTTATGTGAGTGTATTTCGTGAGTTTGATTTCACAACAATACAATCAACTGTTAGTGCGATTTTGGCCTGCTGTTTTGATGATTTCGTCAGGCGTACAAAATTTGACGTTAACAAAAATGATAAAACAAAATTAATCACATATATATAGCACTTTACTAGCTTAGGGTAGATAGATATTAATGATAATTTATATAAAAGATAATGTTATTTAATTTCTGAATTCAGATAATTAATAGAACAAATAATTTTCTAATTCTAAGAGTTCCAAAGGAAGAATATAAGTATTTTTATAAATGAACTGCTGTTATTGTTAGGATAAATATACATTTCGCAATATTTTTACGATTGTTTTAACTTCAAGTAACACTTTAAATTAAGCAATAGTATATCTTTTTGCATGAAATGTTGCATGCAGTTTGAAGAAGTTGGGTACAGCGTTAAGTTGGGAGCGATGGAAAGTAACTATTTCACTTTTTTCGAAACTAAACAAACTAGAGCTTTACTCAACGGAGTGACTGGTGTTGTCAGACCGGGAGAACTACTAGCAATGCTGGGTCCATCAGGAAGCGGCAAGACCACCTTACTAACTGCCCTTGCCGGAAGGTTACCCGGAAAAGTCTCCGGCACCATAACATACAACGGACAACCCTTTTCCAGCTCTATGCGGCGCAAAACCGGTTTCGTTACACAAGACGATATATTGTATCCTCACCTAACCGTACTCGAAACCCTAACTTATGCTGCCTTATTAAGGCTACCAATAAAGCTGAACAAACAAGAGAAAATGGAACAGGCCGAATTAGTTATAATGGAGCTTGGATTAACTAGATGTCGGAACAGCCTAGTTGGTGGTCCGCTCCTCCGAGGTGTTTCGGGTGGAGAGAGAAAAAGGGTGAGTATAGGGCAAGAGATGTTGGTGAACCCTAGCTTGTTGCTGCTGGATGAGCCTACTTCGGGACTTGACTCGACCACGGCCCAACGTATCGTAGCCACGCTGAGAGGGCTAGCTCGAGGAGGGAGAACTGTGATTACTACAATTCATCAACCGTCAAGTAGGTTGTATAGGATGTTTGATAAGGTGGTTGTTTTATCGGAGGGGTGTCCGATTTACAGTGGAAGTGCAGGCCAAGTTATGGAGTATTTTGGGTCGATTGGTTATGATCCTGGTTTTAATTTTGTGAATCCGGCTGATTTTCTGCTTGATCTTGCTAACGGTATGTAATTTCATCAAATAATTGATCAATTAATTACCTTTGTTTATGTTCAAACATGTACATTATCTTTACTACAAATTGTTAATCAATTTGATTAGTATATATATATATATATATATATATATATATATATATATATATATATATATATATATTTCTCTTAAAACTTTATCCTTTATCTATATTCTGCTCACCCCCTTTGGTGACGGTTACGGCGACGATTCTATACCTCCTTATATATAGAGCCTGTAAATGCTTTATTTTTTAGCGACGGACAACATATAACGTTGGGTCAAATCGTCGCCCGATCCGTCGTTAAAGGGGGGTGAGCAAGGTGAGCTAGATAAGGGGTGAGTTTAAGATCCGGATCGTATATATATAGAGAGAGCGAGAGAGAGAATGAGTTTCTTATACGGGTGATTCGCATGCGGATTATTTTCAGCGACAGACAAAATCGTCACTAAACTCGTTGTCATAGGATCTGAACTATCGCTATAGTCGTTATAACTCGGTTAAGACCCTATATATGACAGCAATTTTATTCGTCACTAAAAATGATCCGCATATAAAGTGAACTATATATATTATGCTTAATGAATTAGCTGCAATTTTTTCGTCCAGTCTTGTTAATTTATTAGGACCACCCTTCAAAAGGAGAAATATGTGATCATTTCTTCTTTCTTTAGAGATTGAAGTGTTATAGTATATATGATTGTGCTTCAAAAGTTTAATTATGATTTAAATGAGTGACTCGTCGAATTCCAAGTTAAAAAGCGAGTCAGTTAGCTAGGTGAATTTTTTTTTTTTTTCTTTTCCTTTTTCGAGTGATGAGTACTTTCAGAGACTTCAACCAAGGGATACTTAAGTTGTAGTGGTCTAGTAGGCATCATGTAATTTTCTCAAATAAATTAATATGAAGCTATATGAGTTTAATCTTCATAGAGATGCTTTGGACCTATTCAGCTAGGGGTATACACGTGAATAATAGTGGCTGCAAGTACCTCTTTAAAAACAGGGGTTGAATTAAGAGATATATGAAGCTTTTAACCAAAAACTTGAGTTTCATTAATTAGTCTTTTTAACTTTTTCTAATTTTACCCATGTTGAGGTTTGCACATAGCTAGCATACTTAATTGAACATTAATTTTTTTTTAAAAAAAGGAAAAAAAAAAAAGAAAAAAGATTTTCAGTATAAAAATTAAATCCAAAATTTTGGTATATAGAAAAGTATTTTAAAATTATGGTAAAAGTGGTTCCTTATCAAGCAACCTTAATATTTTATTAAAAAAAAGTACGTGATTGTCTCTTATATATCAACATCTTGTTTCTCTTTCTTTTTCCCTCACATTCTTGTGGAATATATTTTAACTTGATAAAGTCTTTGGAATAATCCAGGTGTCGTAGCTCCTGATATAAAACAAAACGAGCCACAGGAGTTTCATGGAAGATCAGATGATCAGAATTCAATCATAAAGTCTCTATTAATATCATCTTACAAAAAGAATATCTATCCATTCGTAAAGGAAGAGATCAGTCGAACTTTCCAAAACCCTGTTGGAGGACCATTGCCCGCAAGAAGTAAGTGAACCTCTGGGCTCTGCCTGCCTCTTCTATCTGTTTTGTACTTACTATTTGATCCATCGGCAACCTTTTCGAGTAACATGCATTCTTGCCAACCTTTATAAAATATTGAATAGTAACCAGCTGTGACACGTACATGCAGGTTCTGATAATCAATGGACTACTAGTTGGTCGTTGCAATTCAAGGTGTTGCTAACAAGGGGTCTTAGAGAGAGAAAACACGAATCATATTCTTGCCTCAGGATTTTCCAAGTCATGTCTGTTTCTATTCTTTCAGGGTTTTTATGGTGGCATTCGGATACATCTCACATACAAGATCAGGTAACTAGATCAATTAATTAGCTAGCTTGCTGATCTAACAATCTAATTTCAACACCACGTACAAATTAAAAATAAGAGTCTTATTTGACTTAATTCTTGATTTTTGTGTGTGCACTTTAAGGTTTTAATTAATTCGTACACACAAACAATATCTTTTTCAATTTAATTATTTATTTGCAAATAACAAATTAAGGTAGCTAAGTTTAACTTTTTTTTACAGGTGGGACTTCTCTTCTTCTTCTCAATCTTTTGGGGCTTCTTCCCTCTATTCAATGCCATATTTGCATTCCCTCAAGAAAGGCCTATGCTAATGAGAGAACGATCCTCGAGCATGTATCGTCTCTCTTCCTATTACTTTGCTCGAATGGCTGGCGATCTACCAATGGAGCTAGTACTCCCAACTACATTCGTAACCATTACATATTGGATGGGCGGCCTCAAGCCATCTCTTCTCACATTCACAATAACCCTCTTAATTATACTTTTCAATGTGCTAGTCGCTCAAGGACTAGGCCTAGCCCTCGGAGCCATTCTAATGGAGGTGAAACAAGCCACGGCCTTCTCGTCGGTGATCATGCTCGTGTTTTTACTAGTTGGAGGATACTACATTCAGCAAATACCACCATTTATAGCTTGGTTGAAGTACATGTCATTTACTCACTATTGTTACAAGCTTTTGGTGGGAGTTCAGTATTCGGAAAATGAGGTTTATGAGTGTGCCGTAGGGGTTCACTGCAGGGTAGTAGATTTTCCAGCCATTAAATTTCTTGGAATCGGTAATATGGTTTGGGATGTGGCTGCATTGACTACAATGTTGGTTAGTTATAGGGTTTTGGCTTACATAGGTTTGAGGACGAGAAGCCAAACTCACTAACTATATATACATATACTCTATATGTATGTTCTTAGTAATTAAAGATTTGAGCTAGATTTATATATTGAAATGTATGAGTTGTAGTATAAGTTAAGGAAATTAACTGATCAACATGTTCTGAAAATTGATTACATAATTAAGACCTTAATTAATTCAGAGAAGCACTGGTATGTTTTTCTTTCTTTATTTATTTATTGCGCTGTGCATATTTTTATAAAACAGATTAGTGTAATGTCATCTAATTTAATTATTATAGTTGTATTCATAAATTAAAAAAATATAGAAATTGGAAAAATAATTATAATTAGAATTTGAGAAAAAAAATTATGAGAAACTAGGGGAATGCGACATGCGGTTTTTAACTTTTAGTAATGCGGCGGTTGCCGGGTGCAAAAGTATATTTAGACTAAAAAATATATATATTACATAAATTGAAAATATTAATTAATATTATTTTTATTCAAATTAAATTAACACCAAATTAATATTTTTCTTAACAATAGCTAGAATTTTTTAAATAAAGAATAAGAATTAACAACGTAATATATAAAGTATTGCTATTTGAAGTCTTTTAGTTCTGTTATCTTCCTTTTAACTTTGTCAAATGTAAAAACAAAATATGAATAAATCATGACTGACTTATATTTTTTTTACTTTTTAACAAAATTAAAAAATATATAAATAAGATAGTTGTATTTCTAAACTTTGAAACGAAATTGATTTCTCAAAAATATTAATTATTAGAATATTAAATATAAAAAGATTTATTGTATAACATATATTTCTATTTATTTGGTAATATGTTTGTTAGTATATATAAAATTTTATATATTTACATATATGTAAATATAATTATATAAAATTATATATATATCTCATTAAATCTTAAAATTTCATCCTTTATCTAACATACCTTTCTCACCCCACTTTAGCGATGGACCTGAGACTGCGATTCGATCATGTCATATATATAAAACCGTTGTCTTAGCTTTTAACGGATTATTCCCCAAGAAAGAGGCTTTCCGATAAGGATTTCTCCCTATTATTGTAGCCTTGATTAAGTGACCAAACCTCTCTCGACAACTTTTGTAGACATCGTCGATATTGCAAATAATAATATGAATAACTTTTATCATCTCAATTATTGATTTAATAATATAAAATATTAATCCTATGACATTAATAATTGAATCAAATAACGTTGAGATCTTGTCGTGATTCATGCAATGATAATTAAGTATAATCGATTGATTTCTCACGTAAGCATCAATAATCGATATAAATTAATACTTATGCAACCACGTGTATTCTTTACTTTTACCATCGGGTATTCGATAGTTTAACGGTAAAACTTTTCGTAGTTATTTTTATAAAAGATATTTCGTCATTTTTTAACTACGACAATACTTGGTTGTTAGGGTCCACTAATAATTGTACCATAATACGAATATTCCATGTTAAAACGAATATTTCAAACAACAATGAATATTTTATATCAACTTGCTTATTTTACAAAATTTTTAAATATCACCCTTAACTTTAACCTTTTATCAATTTAACCATTTACTAAATAAAATAATAATTATAAGAAAATTGAATACTTTTATTTCATAAAATTCGGGTCTTATAGTATAATGTAAGACCCCAACTTTTATGAATAAAATAAATTTTCTATAAATATCATTTTTGAATATTAGGGAATAAATTTGATATAATGTTATAGTTGTGGTAATATTTATAAATTTTACAAAGTATGTAAGTTGTTATATAATATTCGATTGGTCGAGAATATTTGTTTTAACGAGAAATATTCGTATAAACTGCCAACAATTATTAGTGGACCTCATTAACGGAATTATTGTCTTGATTAAGAAAACGACAAAAATATTTTTTATAAAATAACTATTAAGTTTTACCATGCTATCACTGCTGAACTACCCTTAGTAAAAAGTACGGTGAATACGCAGTCGCATAAGAAGACGCCAGATTGATTATCGATGCTTACGTGAGAAGTCACCACTCGGTTGGTTCAATTATTGCTACATGAGTTGTTGACAAGATCTCACATTATTCGATTCAATTATGTCGATATTTTATATATTATTAAATCAATAATTGAGACGATAAAATTATTAATATTATTATTTGAAATATTAACGATGTCTGTAAGTTCTTGTTAGGTTTGTAATATTCATGTAAGCAATCAAATTGCATAAAATTAAGCGGGCGTGTAAAATCGAGTTTAAAAATTTTTACAAACCATATACCCCGGATCACCCTTTATGCACAATTATTAATTAAACGAAAAGATAAAGAATAAATTATACCTCAAGATCGAGCTTCCTCGTACAAGTTCACCTCCAAATCCTTTTCGCTCAATCTTGAATCCACCACCGGTTTGGTTCCTTCCTTCGATCAACGTTAGCCACCCAAATGTTTGGCCTCTGAGGGTGATCCACCAAGGAAGAAGAAAATTCAAGAAGAAGGGGTTGGTTGGCTAAACCCTAGTTTTTCTATCTCTATAGAAAAGGTGTACTCTCAACAACTTGGAATTATTACGTAGTTGTTAAAGTCAACAACCCATACCACCCATAATAAGACTCTCTTATTTATAGATGTGGGCAACCCACCTTAACAATTAAGGAATTGGGTTTTAATTAATTAATTCTTTTAATTAATTAAGCTCCCTAATCTTATTAGGGATAATTAATTAAACTCCTTTAACTAATTTTCCTTCCTAATCCAATTAGGAATAAATGAGAGTACTTATATTAAATTAATTCCTAAACTCTTTTAGAAATTAAAATAATAATAATTGTAATAATATTAATAAGACTCTCTTATTAATTTATATTTAATATTTCTAAAATATTAAATAATAATATTAAGCTATTTAATTTATTCTATCACCATAGATTAAATTAAATATACATAACATATTATTACGATTATGCCATTTACTTCTTAAATAATTATTCTTCCTTTTATGGTGTGACCCTTTAGGTTCTCCATATTATTAACCTAGGTTGTGAATAAATCAATTAGAACAATTCTAATCTTATTTAAATAAATAAATTAAACAATTAATTTATTTAAATAAATAATATTTATTCTACAATAGGGATAAGCCTCCCCAGCGATCAACGACTTTCCGGATAATATAGATTTCAACATTAATCATTAAAGAACCTTTGAGTAAATAGTTACCGTATAATTCAATCCTTCCACCATACAATGTCCCAATTAAATATAAGACATGGAATTCATCACAAGTCTTATTTTATTTAATTATATGTATTTCGATCCTTAAATGCACAACTCCAAATAATGCAAATTAAAACTCCTTTCTAATTTCATTCGCCTTGCCAAGAACTACTGGGTTGTCATTTATCGAATCACATAGGACATTTCTCTTCTTTATTAGAAGTGGTAGATTCTTTATTGATCATACATTATCTCCATGTACAACTTATTATACCCAAGCATACCCTTTGATATACCCTAAGGGTCTTAAGGAATAAGTCAAAGTATAACTCATCATACACAAGATACTATGATGATCTCAAGTCCAAGGATTACTTGTCTACTATCACTACAGAATTCCTATCGACAGTGCAAATAAAACTCCATTAGGTATTCCTTAACGAGCCACGCTCAATGAACTTATTCTCTAATAAGCACCTACATACTTGCTTTAGTGTCTCCACACAAATGATCATGAGATCAATCATCCTCATCCAACGAGCAAAGAACGATATGTACCAATCTATCCGGATTCACTAATCCCCAATTTAGTAATCCAATGATTGGGAACTATTTTAGTTTTAAGCTTTCAAAGAATTTAGATCTCATTAGAATGATCATCATCATTATTCTAAAAGCATTGCTTAAAACTATGGGTTTATCACATATTATAAAACAGCATCATGTAGATAATTAAAAGCCTTTAATAAATTAATACTTTTTATTAATAAATGAATAAGATTGTTACAAAGTATATGCTTTATCATCAAACATGATTGGCTTGTGTGCATACTACTTTCAATCTCCCACTTGCACTAAAGTCAATCGTCATGGTATCTTATACTCTTCTTCTCTAAGTGACGATTATCCTGCTTTGGATAAGCTTTTAGTTAATGGATATGTAATGTTGTTCTTGAGAGTCCACTATCTCTATAGTGATTTCCCATCTTTCAATGATTCTAATAATCAAATGAAAATGCCACAACACATGTTTAGATCCAAGATGAGACTTGGGAACTATTCCTAGTTCTATAATGAACTTTTAATCCAAACAATCATCTTGCAGCTTCATTTATAGCTATATACTTTGTCTTTATCACTAAACCAAAGAACTCTTTCATTGTTTGGAACCTTTCCAATTCATCGCACCACTGCTCAAGGTAACCTTTACCTTAAAGTGGATTTTCTGTCGTCTTTGTCTGTCTGAAAAACTGAAGTCTGTTAAGCCCTCTTGTTTTAATTTAGACCCACCATGAATATGATCACATCCTTAGCGCCGGCTAAGCACTTTAAGATGTTTTTCACTGACTCATAGTGAACTTCTCCATAATATGACTGATCAACATCAGGTCTCGTATATTTCATTGCATACATGATTGTCACTCATGCGATCTCTCTTCTTTTAATAGTTTGTGTGGACTATTAAGAGAGATACACTCCATAGCTCATCGACATGAGACATCTCTTGGAGTTTGCCATGCTAAACGACTTTAGCATCAAATGAATATATTCGTTCGGGGTTAAGTTGAGCATCCCGTTGTATCTATCTATCTATATAGATTTTATCCCCAATTAAGATACTCTTCCCAAACCATTCATGGAGGAATGTTTAGACAACTTTATCTTTACTGATTGTAGCATTAGTATGTCATTCCTTATCCGTATTATATCAACATATAATACTAGAAATTTCACGACGCTCCCACTGACCCTTTTGTACACATTAGGTTCATTCTTGTTTTTGATAAAATCAAACTCTTTTGATTGTCTCATCAAAACGAATGTTCCATATTTGAGAAACTTGCTTCAATCCATTTCTCTGAGTGTCTACAACTCTTACCTCATCAGATGTAACTAGATCATCATCTTCATGATGTGTACTCATCATCATCATCCATGATGAATCCATACCTCCTAGGTATCTTTGGTACTATTCCGATTTACGATTCGGTTGTGGGTACAATAGGTCATCTCTGACAGTTCCTCTCTTATTTGACTTATAGTGTTTGTGAGACCCAGTTTTTATCAATAAAGATTTAAATTTTGTTGAAATAATTTTTAATATTATGGTGTGAATTTAAGATAATATTATAGTTGTGGGTAGTATTTATAAATTTTGCAAAGTATGCAAGTGGTTATATTATATTCGATTGGTGGGAATATTCGGTTTAGCGTGGAATATTCGTGACAACTACTCAATCATTGGTGGACCCCACAAATGTAATTATTGTCGGATTGATCGAAAAACGACAAAAATATTTTATTGAAATAACGACGGAAGTTTTACCGTGGTTACCGTTGAACTACTTCCTGTTAGTAAAAGTACAAGAATACGTGTGGTTAATAAGTAGCACACCAGTATTGATTATCGATGCTTATGTGAGAAGTCACCCGGTTTGATTCCATTATTGTTTATTAATAATATGAATTATTATAGCGATAATGACGCTTTTGTTTTATTCAGTATTATTAACGTAATAAAATGAAACATCTTTTATATAAAATAGAATACTTTATTAAAGTTATTCTATAAATAGAATATATTATATTTTATTATGCATAGTGTTGCATAGTGTTTTTGTATAGTGTTTTGCATAGTATTGCATAGTGTGTTGCATAGTAAAATGTTTTTATATAAATAGAATATATTATATTTTATTTAAAAGATTTTTCTTTAAATATGGACCGTCAGATTAAAGTAAATCAATCTGACCGCTTCATGGATTAGTTACTATGCATTCCATTTTCCTATAAATAGAAGCTCATTCCTTCATTATTTTCTTACGAATTCATTGAAACTCTGTAGAGAGAAATTATAGAGAGGTTTATAGAGAAAATTATAGAAAGAATAAGAGTATTCTGCTACTTCACTACTTCTATATTCAGGTTCTTTTTACTAGTAAGGGGTGTTATTCTTTCTTCTTGAAGAGAACTTCATTATTCCATTCACTATTATTCATTGGAATAACTTTGTAAAAGTGGCATACCCTATACATAACTCAGACACGCAGATACCCTATACTTGTTGAAATCCTTATGTTATTCCATTGCTTATTATTCTCATTGAATAACTCATACACACTTTACCAATTCTATACTTGGTGACATTCTTCTATTATTCTTTGGAACATCCATGCGTCGTGTTTTACAATTTTACCGGGTTCCGCTTTTTATTATTCTTGGAACATCCTGTTCTCTGGTGTTTTACACCGGACCGGTTCCGCCTTTATCATTCTCGTTGGAATATCCTATCTCATGTGTTTTACACCCCGGATCCGGTTCCATCTTTATTATTCTGTTGGAACATCCCGCTTGCTGTGAATTTCACCGACCGGTTCCGTTATTATTATTATGTTGAATAACTTTGCCTATGCGGCAAGTACCGCATGCATGGTGATTTCTTTTGTTATTCCATTCTTTATTATACCCAAATAAGGTTAAAACTTTGACTTCTATACTCCATGAAATTAGTAGAATATCCTTGATATTTGCGTTTCATCCAAAGATCTTTCATGGAAATATTCTTCCGATCATTCTTGAATTTTACTCTACTGAAACAATGATCATGTTGACAATTTGGGCGTTAATAATTCATGGATTAAATAATTCTTGAACTTGTTTTATTGAATTATTATGTCATTGTCATCATCCTCATGTTATATTATGTTATCTTTGGCTTACGTGCGTAGATGAACTTAGTATGATTATGACCAGTGGATCATTCGGTATAATCACGACTTGATATAAATGATGTGACTAAAGTCCTCGAAGGCTGTGTAATGCGATGATGGATAGTTTTGGTATGATTATGACCGTGGGGTGATTCAGGTATAGTCATGACCATTGATAATTTGATGAAAATCCTTGACCGTGGTAGTACGGGATGATTAGATGTGGTGGTTTATTTATTAAAATTTGAGTCTCAAATAAAAATTGATGAAAACCTTTTAAAACCTAAAAGATAGTAGACTTTATTCTCTACTTGATTTTTTAATGGATTGCGTATATTCATTGCAGCTTAAACCGGTTGTCTATTGTATTTTATCGCTTTAACACTGTTGAAGGCTAATGATAATTTATTCTCGCATTATCTTAGTCATAATATTTCTTCTTGGGCTAGTTGAGCTCACCTTTCTTTCACCGTTCTCTTCGAAAATGAGAACATAGCCGGGACGACAGTCGAGAACGGAGTAATGGTCCAGAGGATAGCATTAGTAGTCCTCACTATTCGTGAAATCGTGTGATAATAGTTGTAATGAGGACTCCTTTTGAGTTTGTATAATATCTAGTAGATAATATTTGTATTCAAACTCACGCTTTATGTCGTATTGTATACCTACGCTTATATTAGTAAGTTGTATTTGAATTTATGTACCATGTAAGTGGCGACCCAAGATGGGTGACGTATACCTAATTTTGGGGGCGTCACAGTGTTTTGTGGTTCTTGAACTCTTCAAGATCTATTATCCTCCCACTAGCCCCTTCAATGATAAACACCTTTATCTTAGAAGGTAGTGTGTTTCGCAACAAACACCTTTTGCTAAGTAGGATTATAGAACATATACCCTAAACTTACTTTAAGATGTCCCATAAATCTACACTTGTCAAATCTTGTCCCAAGCTTATCCTTTGAAACCTTTTCACATAAGTTGAACAACCCCTTATCTTAACATACTTAAGATTAGGAATCCTCCCTATCCATAACTTTTATGGAGTTTTGGTAGGATTTTGAGGTTACCTTTTTGTAGATATGCAACCATTTCTGTGACATGACCTGAGGGATCTTTTAAATGCGGTAAAATCATTATGGATCGCACCATGTCCAACAAGGTACGATTTTTCCATTCAAATACATCAATCAATTATTGCTATCGTAAGGCGTCCATTATGAGAAAACCATTTAAGATGATCTAGAAACTTATTTCACAAGTATTTATTCCTTGATCTAATCAAAGAATCTTAATACATTGTCAATTTGTTTCACTTCAATTCTTTGAACCTTTCAAATATTTCATACTTGTATTTCAAAAAATACACACATTCAACTCTTTGAATGATCATCTCCTTTTCTTATACTAATTTGTTCAATATGCAAAATTATTTTCATGTAAGTCAAGTATACAAAATTTATTAAGTAATATTCCATTCTATACAAAACATTATTATTATAAATAGAACAACAATTGTTCTTAATTATAATACCAAAGATTTCATTGTCAACAATAAAATGGAAATAATATTTTAACAAGAACTCGAATACAATAACAACTTATCGACTTAATAGATTTGCCGTAGTATTGCTAAACTATAAGTTTCTATGGCTAATATGGCAACCTTTGCTATATTTCCCATATTATAGATTACTTATATTTGTTTAGCTTTCTACTTCTTGGTCCCTTCATAAATCTATATTTATGATAACCAAAGCTCAGATCCAATACCCAAGTAGAACCTCGACTTAAAGAAAAATTTATTTCAATCATGAACAAAATCGTATTATGCAGAAACTTCACTAAGCTTCTTTGGTTAGCCCTTGCAAGGTGCTTCTCGTAGTTTCTTTCTAGTGTCCATGCTTATTGCGATTGAAGCAAACTCTTTTCTATCCATATCGCTTTTGTTCTTATTATCCTTTGTTTATGCCTTTCTATATACCTTCTTTGAATCGTTCTTCTTTTCGGAAGATCCTTTGGCCCCTACCAGTAAGACATGGTCTTTCTTGGTTGGAAAGTGACTCTCATCATTTTTCAACATGTTAAGCAAATCAACGAAGTCGATATCTAGCTTGTTTATATGAAAAATTCACAACAATTATGAAAGGAGTCCGGGAGTGAGTGCAAGATCAAATCTTGACTCAACTCTCCATCCATGACAAAACCAGTTGTCCTAATTGATCAATCAAAGTGATTATGCTAAGAACGCTTTTCTGCATCTTTATAGTGCCATCGGCCATTCTAGATCGGAAGAGCTCCTTAGATATCGATATCTATCGATCCTACTTTCCTCACCATCAACTACTTGACGTGCGGTGAGTATAGTAGAAGTATCCATAGTTTCAGTCGACCAAGCTTTTGTTACTCATGGATACTGAGCATGATGCATCGAGCTAATCACATCATCTCGCCACTTTCTAAAAGTAGCAATCTCTTCCTCGGAGGCATTATCTGCAACCATTGCATGGATAGGCATATTAAGGATATAAGATAGCTTTTTAGCCATGAGAACTATTCTCAAATTCCTTAACCAATCCGTTTAATTTGATTCGTTAATTTAGCATCTAATATGCTTTGCAGTGATAGTAATTTTAGACATTGTAAAATTCTGTAAATGAATTTGTAATTAACAACATTTTTAACATACATCCTTTTATTAATTACCAAAATAAATTAGGTCTTGTTTTAAATTGGTATCTCCCACAATTTTCTTCAAACTATATTACCCTCACTTATATAGTTCGGCAAAATCTAATTAAAGATTTGCTAGTGAGAATAAGGATCCCATTTCAAATGTATATAGGCTTGTGGTGACACAACAAACTATATATAAATAAATAGGTAGACAACTTTTGTCAATTACATCAACTATGCAACTCCTTTTCTTTTGCCTCTTAGATTATTTTGATCAAGTGGTGGAACATCCGAATCAAAATTATCCAAGTTAAGTCCGACTCTAGCACTCCATATATTCAAAAAAAAAATATCATCCTTGTGGTGACACAACAAAACAATATTGTTCAATTTTCTTTATAAGCATCAAATGTGATAAATTAACATCTTAAATACTTAATACTTGCCTTGTGGTGACACAACAAACTCATATTAAATATTAATACTCTATTAATTTTATCATGCTAAAGCGACGCTCGATATTCCAAATATCTTTGAACGCTTAGGACTTAATATAAAAAATTGAGGGGTTTGTTATTAATTTGTCTCATCTTGCTTAATGGCATGCATACATATATATATAAAATACGCCATCGTATTAATGAACATGCGAAGAGCATGTTTGCATAATATATAATATATATAGTATAAGCATGCATATATGTAGAATACTATATTCTACCCGAATTGATTATGGACTTTTATTCTAGTTTGGTTCTACTAGAGCCACCAAATGAACCAAAAGGTCAAACCTTGGGGTGAAAGAAATAATATTTAAATATAACTATTACATTTAAACCCTGGCTCCATTACAAATCGGGTCTTCAAGCGCTCTTGTTCCTTGATCTCCAATTTTTCAAAATTAATTCTAACTATTCCTATTACAAAACTATTTAAAATAAATAGAAACCTTGATCAAAGCATCGAGGGGAAGTACATAGGAGGAGATAGAATTTACATTCGAAAAAATTAGAGAAGGCGAAATACTGCAGAATTCCCCATTTAATAAAACTCATACATTCACGCATCCAACTAAAATAAAATCCAATCACATTGGTCAATAGTCCATAATCAATCCCATTTATTATCATACACATCATCATATGCATCAATAAATAACATTCATCCTATGAATAATAAAAATTTAATATATATATTGATATCATTTAATGGACAAATTTAGTTAGTATAAAATCTATTTTTGAATCAAAATAAACTCCTTTATTTTAATCCAAATTTAAATCAAAATAAAACTATTTTATTTTAATTTATCCAATTTTGAATAAAATAAACTATTTTATTTTAATCAAAATCTTTAATTAAAATAAACTCCTTTATTTTAATTAATTATGGAATCCAATTCCATGTAATAAAAAATTAACTCCTTTATTAAAGGAAACACTTGATTCTCTTTCCTATTCACAAATAAACTCCTTTATTTTGAATAATATGAAATCTTATTCCATATCTAAATAAACTCCTTTATTTAAGGAAAATATGGATTCTCTTTCCTATTCACAAATAAACTCTTTTATTTTGAATAATATGAAATCTTATTTCATATCTAAACAAACTCCTTTATTTAAGGAAAGATGGATTTACTTCCTATTCACAAATAAACTCCTTTATTTTAGGAAAAATAAAATCCAATTTCAACTCTAATTAGTTAGCATGGAATCCAATTCCAACTCTAATTAGTTAGCATGAAATCTAATTTTTAAAATTAAAATAAACTTTTATTTTAAAATTAAAATATATCTTTTATTTTAAAATTAAAATAAACTTTTATTTTAATTATAAAATGATTAAAATATATATATTATATATATATATATATATATAATCGAATCGATTATAATATATATATTATAATATATATATATATATATATATAGCCTCGATCCTTAAAAAAAACGTGTAACTTTTTTTTTTTTTTTTTTTTTTATGGTCATGATTACTTTAATCATTACATGCTAATGATTACTATAATCATTACAAGCTAATGATTATTGTAATCATTAAGGGTTTTTTTTTTTTATATATATAACATGGTCATGATTACTTTAATCATTACATGCTAATGATTACTATAATCATTATAAGCTAATGATTATTGTAATCATTAAGTTTTTTTTTTTTTTTATTTATAACATGTTAACATGCCACGGCAGCCACGTTGGACAATAATAGCAGCGAATCAGTACCTATTTTTGGAAAAAATAATTCGCGATATTTTTTTTTTTTTTAATAAATTTTATATAATAAAATTATGCCCAAATAAATTGTTCTAAACACATATCAATATACATATCAAATTAAAACAATTAATAATTCGCATAAAAGTTTGGCTCTGATGCCACTGTTAGGTTTGTAATATTCAAGAACGCAATCAAATTGCATAAAATTAAGCGGAAGTGTGTAAAATCAGAGTTTAAAAAATTTACAAACCATATACCCGGATCACCCTTTATGCACAATTATTAATTAAACGAAAAGATAAAGAATAAATCATACCCTCAAGATCGAGCTTCCTCGTGCAAGTTCACCTCCAAATCCTTTCGCGTTCAATCTTGAATCCACCGGGTTTGGTTCCTTCCTTTGATCAACGTTAGCCACCCAAATGTTTGGCCTCTGAGGTGATCCACCAAGGAAGAAGAAAATTCAAGAAGAAGGGTTGGTTGGCTAAACCCTAGTTTTTCTATCTCTATAGAAAAGGTGTACTCCCAACAACTTGAATTATTACGTAGTTGTTAAAAGTCAACAACCCATACTACCCATAATAAGACTCTCTTATTTATAGATGTGGCAACCCACCTTAACAATTAAGGAATTGGGTTTTAATTAATTAATTCTTTTAATTAATTAAGCTCCCTAATCTTATTAGGGATAATTAATTAAACTCCTTTAACTAATTTTCCTTCCTAATCCAATTAGGAATAAATGAGAGTACTTATATTAAATTAATTTCTAAACTCTTTTAGAAATTAAAATAATAATAATTGTAATAATATTAATAAGACTCTCTTATTAATTTATATTTAATATTTCTAAAATATTAAATAATAAATATTAAGCTATTTAATTTATTCTATCACCATAGATTAAATTAAATATACATAACATATTATTACGATTATGCCATTTACTTCTTAAATAATTATTCTTCCTTTTATGGTGTGACCCTTTTTGGTTCTCCATATTAAACCTATTGTGAATAAATCAATTAGAATAATTCTAATCTTATTTAAATAAATAAATTAAACAATTAATTTATTTAAATAAATAATATTTATTCTACAATAGGGATAAGCCTCCCTAGCGATCAACGACTTTCCGGATAATATAGATTTCAACATTAATCATTAAAGAACCTTTGAGTAAATAGTTACTGCATAATTCAATCCTTCCACCATACAATGTCCCAATTAAATATAAGACATGGAATTATCATCAAGTCTTATTTTATTTAATTATATGTATTTCGATCCTTAAATGCACAACTCCAAATAATGCAAATTAGAAACTCCTTTCTAATTTCATTACGCCGCCGCCAAGAACTACTTGGGTTGTCATTTATTGAATCACATAAGACATTTCTCTTCTTTTATTAGAAGTGGTAGATTCTTTATTGATCATACATTATCTCCATGTACAACTTATTATACCCAAGCATACCCTTTAATATACCCTAAGGGTCTTAAGGAATAAGTCAAAGTATAACTCATCATACACAAGATACTATGATGATCTCAAGTCCAATGATTACTTGACTACTATCACTACAGAAATTCCTATCGATCGACAGTAAATAAAACTCCATTAGGTATTCCTTAATCGAGCCACGCTCAAAGGTGAACTTATTCTCTAATAAGCACCTACATACTTGCTTTAGTGTCTCCACACAAATGATCATGAGATCAATCATCCTCATCCAATGAAAGAAGCAACGTATGTACCAATCTATCCGGATTCACTAATCCCAATTTAGTAATCCAATGATTGGGAACTATTTTAGTTTTAAGCTTTCAAAGAATTTAGATCTCATTAGAATGATCATCATCATTATTCTAAAAGCATTGCTTAAAACTATGGGTTTATCACATATTATAAAACGACATCATGTAGATAATTAAAAGCCTTTAATAAATTAATACTTTTTATTAATAAATGAATAAGATTGTTACAAAGTATATGCTTTATCATCAAACATGATTGGCTTTCAGGTGCATACTACTTTCGATTACAAAAGAGAGGTTTGGTCACCTAATTGCGCGCATGAATAATGGCGAAAATCCTTATTGAAAAACCCCTTTTCCAGGGACGACTGATCGATTAATATTGTGAATTATAATAATGATGATAAATGTTGTTAGAAATATTGAAGAGTTTTTATGAAGTATTTGTTATATTTATGGACCCCCATTTACCCATTTTTTTTATAATAATGTGTATAATATATATATATATATATATGACTTTGGTGGATTAAGTTGGGAATGAGAATTGGGGGGAAATGAAGATTACCCGGGAGGGAGGTTACCATTATTATTATTATTATATTATTATAAGTTTGTTTTTATTATATTTTATTATTAACTTGAAAAGAAGCGTATGAAGTTTGTTCGCCCGTGAATGATTTCGTCCGATTTTCCTACTGTGCAGTCCGTGAAAAATTTTAAATAGTATCCTTCAATTCTCCTATAAATAGGATGCTTAGTTAGAATTGAAACCACACCAGAAATTTCAGAGAATTCTCTTCTATAATATTGAGCGTATTTCTTTCAAGTTTTAGAAAGTTTTGAGCGTAGAAAAGAGTGCAAGTTTTCTTCAAAAATATCCCCGCCCTACCAGTCTGAATACTCTTCTTTTACGGTAAGGGGTATTATTTTCTTTTGTATTCATGAAGAGAACTTCTGTTATTCAATTTTTTATTCTCGTTGAATAACTCAGATACGCTGCTACCCTATACTTGGTGAAATTCTTCATTATTCCATTTTTTTATTATTCTCATTGAATATCCTGCTGCATGCGTTTCTGGGACCGGTTCCGTTATTTAGTATTCTCGTTGGAATAACCTTTCTATGCAAGTCTTTGCATGCATGGTGATTTCATTGTTATTCCATTCTTTATTATTCATTGGAACATCCATGCCGGTGCAATTTCGCTTAACTCGGTTCCGTTATTTATTATTCTCACCGGAATAACTCTGTCATCAAGAATCTGCGCGTGCATGGTAATTTCTTTTGTTATTCCATTCTTTATTATACTCAAATGGTTAAAGTTTTGACTTCTATACTCCATGAAATTAGTGGATTATCCTCGATATTTGCTTCATCCAAAGATCTTTCATGAAAATATTCTTCCGAGCATTCTTAAATTTTACTCTGAAAGAAGTATCATGTTGACAATTTGGACGTTATTAGTTCGTGAATAAATTAATTCTTGAACTTGTTTTATTGAATTCTTATATCATTGTCATCATCCTCATGTTTATATTTTTGTTGAAAGTCATCAGAAATTGTTGTGCATAGATGGACTTAGTATGATTATGACCGAGGATTATTCTAAGGTGTAATCATGGCCGTAATGTTACAAATGATGTGGTAAAAGTCTTCATTGGCCAGTAGTGCATTGATGGATAGTTGTTGGCATGATCATGACCATTGATGAATACTACGAATATCCTTGGCGTAGAAAGCATTGGATAATTTGTGGTCGTGACCCTAATGAATATCCTCGGCCGTAGTGCGGGGATGATGTGGATTATTTATTAAAAGAGTCTCAAACCGATAAAAAGTGATGAAAACCTTTTAAATCATAAAAGATAGTAGACTTTATTCTCTACTCAACTCTTTTAATGGATTGTTTATTCAATGCAGCTTAAACTTGATGTCTATTGTATTTTATCGAGTTAACATTGTTGAGGGCTAATGATAATTTATCCTGCATTATCTTAGTCATAATATTTCTTCTTGGGCTAGTTGAGCTCACCCTTTTTTTCACCGTTTCTTCTTGAAATGAGAATATAAATTTGGAGCAGTGGGGAATGGAGTGACGGTCCCGGATGATAGTATTAGTAGTCCTCACTATTCTACGTGAAATAGTGTGATAATAAATATATTGAGGACTTATTTTGAGTTTATGTCTTGCCTGAAAGACAATGATTGTATTAAAACTCACAAATTTCATCATTGTATATTTAAGTTTGTATCCCGAATTTTGTACCATGATTTGACCATTTGAATAGGTGATATATACTTATTTTGGGGGCGTCACAGACAACATATAGCGACGGACCCAACCTATAGCGACAGACCGAATCAACGTCGTCCGGTCCGTCGCTAAAGAGGGGTGAGCAAGCTATATTAGATAATGGGCGAGTTTAAAATCCCGACTATATATATATGCGATCGAGGCGGTTCTTGGAGGTCACCGTGACTGCAATCGCAAATGTGCAGTTCTTAATGTTTTTTTGTTAAAAACCGCACTGCATCGCGTGTGTTGCGGTGTGATTTGCAGTTTTTGCTCTTCCTATCAGAAAGTATATATGTTGATATTATGAGAGTAATTTTAAATGATATTAATTAATTATAAGGAGGACATCTTAAGAATATACATACATATTGCGCTAGCTTGTTGAGTACCTAATTTGCTATGTTATCCTGAACGTACTCTACATATATAAACATGAAGAGCTCGATGTATAAAACTACCCACTTAATGGAATCCGTTAGCTAGGTTCTTAACGGTCATTGTTATTTATTCTTTAGATTTCATCATAATATAATATAGTAGTATATATAAGTATAATAGTAGAAACAATAATAATAGAAATAATAATTTATTAGGTAGTTTATAGGATATATACATGCACTTTGATATATAATTTTTAATTTGCCTAATAATAATTCTAATATTTAACATTTAATTCAATTTTGATAAAGAGCATTTGAAAAAATTATATGCAAGTGTCATCTCAAACTTTAATATTTCAAATAAAAAAAAAGTACTTCATTTTTCTTTTGAGAAGTGGAGTATTTTTTAATTGAATAAAACCAAATATTTGGCAAATCATCCCAATCTTTTTTTTTCTTCCAAGGCATATAGCTTTGCTTGTTGATTTTTTTTCTTTCAAATTAAAGTTTGTACAATTAAGACAACTTATGTATAATGTTTTTAGATGAGTGTTTTTAAAATACTAAATATTAAACACTAAATTTTATTAGGCAAAAAGGAAGGTGAGAGACGTAACCGCATATAATTGCATGAGGTTTTATATAAAACGATGTAGTTCTTGTGTAATTGAATACAATCCCTCCTATGTTATATACAAATAATGTTTTATACTTTTTCAAAAAATTATTATTATAAAGGAGGTGTGTGTGAGGTGTTTCTCACCCCACTTTCCTTAATATCAAAAGGGAAAAAAAAGGAGAAATTAAAAGAATAATATTCTAATTCTTATTTGGAGCATGTCTATATATATATATATATATATATATTGAGAGAGAGAGAGAGAGAGAGATATGATTTAAGTAGAATGAAATATATTCATATATCCACCAAACAATAATATTATGAAAGGCGGAATGCTAAGCAAAGAATATGATACTGTTACTACTGTACGTGAATAATTTTAGGGTCATGCTACAATAGGTAACCTTCCTGCCTGCCTACATATTCTTTCTAATATTCTACAATCTCTAATCAACTGCCTCCACCAACCAGCCCTACAGCTTGTGAAGCTGTGATTCTAATTCCTTAATTAATGGAATTTAATTCAGTATAAATAGACTGATCCATAGTATTGGCTAAATTGTACTCGACTCAAACAATCAATTACTAAATTTACACCCATCTTCAAGAACTATATAATAATTATTATTATTATTATTATATTATATATATAATGGCATCATTGAAGGCCGAAAAACCTGTTGGATCTCAACAGGCCAAGAATGAGCCTGCCAAGACTACAACTAGCACGGCTCCGAAAGCTACGGCCTCCACCAAGCCCGCCCCTAAGAAGGCTGCCCCAAAGACTCAGGAACTCAAGAAGAAGGTAGTAGTAATACATATATACTCATATGTGTGCTGTGTGCATGTTTTTTTAAATACTCCAACTGACGAAATTTTTATTAAAACCTACCAACCGTAATACAAATTGTGGCGAATCCAAAAGGTTTAGATTATATTCTACCCAAATCCATGAACAGAAATGGAGCAATACACGTATACACGTATTAATTTGGTTGGTGTCTTGTTGGTTTTAAAACACTTTGAATTGATTTTTTATTAGGCTACCAAGGGTGGAAAATCAGCAGCAGCAGCAGCAAAGTAGTAACACCATTGATCGAGGGACATGCATGCACGACTCTCTGAGAGAGGAGGATGATATATATATATACATATATATATATATGCTTTAATTACTCTGTTTTCATTTTATCAGTGTGACATGGAAGTTGGTACGTCCTTGTAAGTTAGCTTGCTTGGCTTACTTAGCCTGATGAAATAAATTTACATATTTGCATCATGAATCTGGTATCATTAATTTTTCTACACAATTACGATAAACCTTAGTTATGTCGTTTGTTCAATCAAACATTAACTGCTAATGAGTAAATTAACAATAGCTAAATATTTGGTCAGACATGTAAGCTGGCTATGTAAGGGGTTAGAATGGGCTGACACTGCGAGCCAACTTCAACATGAATTCAGGCACAAGACGTTTCCTGGGAGGTGCGGCAGCATGTTTGGCTAGGGCTTCCGGGTCTCCATCATGAATTAAACCAACTAAATCTTCAAACAACTCATCCGTACCACCCCTCATTGGATCCTGCAACCGGGTGAAACATCATTATATTATAATTAACAAAACAGGAAAATAACGAGAAGAGGAGGGGAAAACAAAATTGAAAACCAAAATTAACCAAGATGGCACTAATTAATTAGGACAAGTGCTCCTATATTTGATGAATATATATCAAACACCACAAAGGGGGAGGGAGGTATTAATAGTACAAATTTAGTGTCAAATGTAGAGCAAGACTACATTAAAGGACCAACAGTCTAACCAGCAAAATTTATATATATTCAAATTCCCCCAATGATACTTGCAAACAAACATAGTCTTAAGAGTTCAAAATTAATTAAAAGATGGCGCTATCAATTCATTACCTGAAGAAACAAATCTGTGTGTGTCTTTCCTTCATATAAAATTGAATTTGCTTTTACTCCAACTCTTAGAAGAGTTTCTGCAAAAGTTTTACTGCACATAAGAACAAACCCATGAATATTTTGTCCTAAAGAAGCTAAAGCAGGCCTAATTGAAAATGAGACCCTTATGCCCACATCCAAATCAACCCCAGAGGAATATGTGCATCTTAACTTCGCTCAATACCAAAGTTAGTTTTATACGTAGGACTTAATCTTAGTCATACATACATCAACACTCATTCACAGTTTAAAATCCATCTGAGAGTTGGGTCTTATTCATTATAGTCGTGAACATGGAGCATGAAAGGGATCCGTTTTATCACAGTTCAAAAGCCATGTTTTATCACACTTCAAAAGCCATCTGAAAATTGGATCAATTTCTTTATAGCCATGAAGATGGAGCATGGAAAGCAATCTAAAAACTGGATCTAATTATTTATAGCCATGAAGATGGAGCATGAAAGGGATCTGCTTAATTCACATTTCGAACAGCTTCCAAATTTGGATCTTATTATCCATACCCTAATGTAGGGAGAAAGAAAACATTGGTTCCCACTTCCTCAAAAGATTTTCATCTTTGTGATACATGTCTTTGGTACTTTGGTAGAGTTGCAACTATAATAGTCTGGTCCGAGAAAGTATGGATAAGTGGTTGTGTACTACGAAAAAATGGACAGAAATGACTTGTCATGCACAAGTTACCGTGAGTTTTATCAAGTCACTTTAAAAACAAAAATCTGATCAATGTAGTTTTTGATCGGTAATTGCCAATATTTCGAAACCTACAAGAAATGCTAATCACGCCCCCCCCCCCCCCAAAAAAAAAAAAAACACACACACACACACACACTGTGCTTAACCCAACTCTGTTTCTGCTCTATGTTTTGAAATGGTATCTGGTCTTGTTGAGTTGGCTTGAATCCTGTTACTTAATTACTCCATGAGCAGGGCCAAAATAAATTTTAATATTTGTAACCGAGGCACACTGTGCTTAACTATGAGGCCTAGATTAAAATTTTCAGCGCTCACTCCTCTATTCTAATGGTAGCTGCAGAATTATTTCGTCTTTTTACCGGCTGACAGTTCTATTTCAAGGAAACCCAACAAATTATGTGTGGGAAGGCCCCATGCAGAAGTTATATTTTTATGCCATTGTAGCTAGATTAACAAGTGCTTTGTAGTCAAAAGTATCAGAAACTTCATTTTAGTTTGAAAAAGGTATAGTGCAATCAATTATTTTATTTTAGAGAATATTCAAACCTGGCATCTGATGGAATGGAATAATCTGCAGTACCATGAAAAAGGACAATAGGAGGCAGGAGAGAAACTGCACTTCTAATGTTTGGATCTTGTACCATAACTTCAGGAGAGAACCGTCGTAAGGATTGTTCCCCTTCCATTATGCTGTATATTTATTATATCATAAGTTGTATGTGATGATACACAGAGAATAAGGCATACTCAAGTTAATGTATGCATAACTAGAAAATTAGAGAATTCCATAAAGAATGTACCTTAAAAATATTGAACGGTACAGACCCCGATTATGAAAGTGATCTACCAGATTTAACAAATTGTACCTGTTTACAGATATTCTTATAATTTAGTAAAATAGCAATACTGAGAAAAAAAGTAGGCATGATAATCAAATACTGGCTTTAATTGAACCATAGTTACAGCTGAAAGTACAAAATTAGAATTGATAAAAGACAATACTGATATAGTTACATCCTAAAACTGGAATAAAGTGTTGCAATTACAAATAACATTAATTACAACATAAGAAGCAAGACTAAATGGGTTTCAATTGTGGAAAAAAGATGTCATTTGTACTGAATTTTCTAAAATAAGGAGGGTAGAAGAATCAAATAAATCCAAGAGGAATGAGTTTAAAACTAAAAGAGAATGAAAATAAAGAAAAAAGAGAAGGTGGGGAAAAAATAGGATAAGAGATGACGGGTGGAAAGCGGACTTTTAGGGATCTAACTCGCAAGACAATTGGTCATGAACCTCTGTCATGAAAAGAACTACTACTCCATATATAACTGCAATTAAAGCTTTCATATTAGAAAAATAATAAGACTAGAGTTTGATTGCATTTGAAAGTAGTTACAGATGAAGTAACTGATAAAACAACAATGAACCTTATGTTAAATAACCTTGATGCCGAATATCATATCATATACCATAAAAAATTCAAACCAATTGCACTGCAACCACTTAGCAGAATACAACTAATACTCTAATAGATATTCTGAAACAAGAAGTAAACACTTTTTGGCAATCTTCTGCAGATCTCGCCTAGTTGTTCAGATCCGTTCCGATAAAATGAGAAGGCATAGATTTGATCACATGATATATCAACAAAACACTGTAACCGAAGGTTATACATAATTCACTAGTGTTGAGTATATATTTACCCTCCAGATAAACCAAAATAAGCTTTTATTTGGGAGACACTCCAAGAAGTGCTCTCTCCTTCACTGGTTTCTTTGATTGCCTGTTCCAAGAGAGAACAAGCAGCAATATGTGCACCAGCTGACTGTCCCATCAAAAAAATTCTAGAAATAGCAAGCCAAAAGAACAGCATGTTTAACAAAGATATAACTTTTAGTAAAAACAAAATAAATAAATAAAAGGAAAGATGGTATTACCACCTGTTAGGATCACCTCCATATTCAGCTATGTTATTGCAAACAAAAGAGATTCCTTGAGAAGCATCTTTAACCATATCACTCATGGTACCCTGAGGAAAATTTCTGCATGCAGATGTCAGCCATCAGATTGCGGTTACAGAAGCCACTTAACACATAGTTATGCACATGAACTGAGCACCATCAGGCAGCTTCTAACAAACTAGAGCTTTGATGTTGATGGAGACCAGGAACATGTTGTCTGAGGAGATATCCATACATATTTATATACTTCTTTGTCAGGCTACTACGGCTGATTGTTGAATAGATTGGTGCTGATTGATAGCTATAACGTGCTGGCGATAGTTGTTATTTACTCCCTCGGTTCCGAAATAATTGACGTTATATGTCAATACACACCTATTAAGAAATTTAATTACTCCAATTCATTTGTCTATTCATCCAATAAGAAGGAGAGAGAAAATTTCACGGATATACATAGAAAGATAAAGGAGTCCAATAGGAAAGAGAGAGAGAATTCTTAAGTCTTTAATTTTTCATAGGACTCCAATAAGAAGAAGAGAGAGAATTTTCAAGTCTTTAATTTTCTTTAGGACTCCAATAGGAAGGAGAGAGAGGATTACATGGAAATCCTATAACGTCAAATATTTGGAAACAAAAAAATTGACGTATAACGTCAGTTAATAGGGAACCGAGGGAGTAGATCATATGGCCACTGAACCTGGAGTACTTGCTTTGTGTTAAGACACCCATAATGTGGTTTCTGTTATAAATTTAATTACCTTCAAGGCTAGAGTTTTAGAAATAAGAAAAGGAAAAAAAAACTGAATGGCCAATTGGAAAAAATCTTCATTCCAGTTTTATGTATGTTGTTTGGACTGATTTCACATCAATAAAGCATCCAATGCACTACAGGACCAGTAATCATAAAAAGTTGCAGCATTCTTTTTGTAGTATTGACTATTATTTAATGGAGGTTATATACAAGTAGAAGCGGGTTAATTGATATTTTGGTCATTGTACTAGGGGTCAATTTTCATTTTGGTTACTGAATTTTTTTTTTGTCACATTCACATTATCTAACTAATAAAAATATTTAAAACTAATGACTTTATAATTTCCGTCCAAAAAATTAACGGTGTTACTTAGGTGGCTAACGTTTATAATGATGTGGACGTCAGGGTCAACTTTTTATATTAAAAAATAATTAAAACTATACAGGTGAATAATTAACTACCAAATTTTTTCATTATTTTTAAATGCTTATACAACAAATCAAAAATAAAAACTATAAAACATTCTTAAATAAACACAAGAATTAAAGCCAAAGCATCATTATTCAAAAAATAATAAAAGAATTAAAAAAAATAACGCATCTTCATCTTCCCAGACCGACCAGTCAAAACCATGTTCCTCCGTAACCACCGCCTTCATCTTGAACAGCATCGCACAATGAGTGTGCATCAGACACTTTATATCAAATGACCCAAGCAATCCTCTCACAAATTCTTCTGCCTCCGTCACCATAGATCTCATCATTGCCACTAGATGGTGGCGAGTTTATCCTCTATTTACTGTGAAATCCGCCGCAACAACCCGTTTGCAAGCAACACAACCATCAGCTCTACCTCACGAGCTAGTTGTTGCAGCCGTGGGGCCCAGTTTCTCTTTCTGCCGCCACTATACCAAGCCAATGTTCCTATTCTTCCTCCAATACCCTAACCCTAATTTGCCCTCAGCTCATCAACAGGTAAGACCAATTTAATGTTTGGCTCATTAATTGATTTTTGATATCCACAATATGATGATGGTGATCTTTAGTAATGAAGGGTGATTCCAGTAGAATATGGCGTGATGGAAGGTTAGAGGCAGAGAGAGGCGGAGGCGAGGGGGGGAAAATTTGGGGAATTGGTGAGCAGGAGAGAGAAAATAATAATTTTGTTTTCCTTTTCTTCTTCTTTTTCTTGTTTTTTTCTTTTTTTATCCACACAAGCACTTTATTCAATTTTTTAAAATCTGAAACTGGGCCATTTATTTAATGACTCGCATGACACTTGTCCAATGTTAGCCAAATCAACATTACCGTCTATTGTTTGAACAGAAAATTATAAAGTCACTAGTTTGAAATATCTTTATTAGTTAGATAATGTGATTGTATCAAAAAAAGTTTTAAGTAACCAAAATGAAAATAGACCCTTAGTATTATTATGACCAAAATATCAATTAACCCAAGTAGAAGCAAAGGATTCAAAGTCTGAAAACTTGAAATGGATCATGCACGCATGCGCACATACATATATATAATTTGGACTTTAATGAATTTCGTTTAGAACAAAGTATATAGCATAACAACATCTAAGGATTACAGATATTGTGAATGGAATTACCTATAATCAATGCATGCTACTATGATATCTCTTTCTGATAACTGTTGTCCTAAAAGAGAACCCCAAGCTTTATAACTGCATTAACACAAGGGATACTCAGAAATATACAAGGAAATATAAAAAACTATACAAGCATAGAATCTATAGACTGTCATATTGACAAGATTGTACTAGAAAACCCTTGAATTACGTACGGTGATTTCTTCTTCTTCTTTTTTTTAATTTCTTTTTTTCTGTTTCCTTTTAGTCTCCCCAATAATATTCTTAGAAAGACCAACATTTTATCCTTACATATCATGCCACAAAGGTTTATGAAAACCAAAACTTACCTGCTTCAAGCAACAACTTCCATAATATCTATAATTCTTATTAACCTCAATTACTTTTTCTTTCTTTTTTTAACTTTTTGTGTCCTTAAGAACATAGCTTTCCATTTATTTAAGCAGAATGAAGTCTTATACATACACTATACAGGAACAAACAACTTGATTACTCACCCAATAATCCATGCACCACCAGTTACGAATGCAATAACTGGCTTAGGTCCATTTGTATCTTTTGGTAGATACAAATCAAGCCTACACAATAATGTTTCCGTCAACCACTAATACACTGAAGTAACTGAAGGTAAATAAGGTATACAAATTTATTACATCTCAATGTACAAGAGAAGAAGCAGTTAAGGAATCATACTTATTTCGTGGTTGATCACCATAGACTACGCCTCTGCGAATCTTACTTGAGCAAAAATAGTAGTACCCAACTGCAATAGACAAGTAGACATTGTTATGCACCACAAAGTAAAGTTCTCCATTAGACCGTATTAGTACTAGTCTACATGGCACACACTACGTGTGTGTTAAAAGGGGGAAAATAGGATGCTAAAAGATAGGGGAGGGAGATAGTAGGAGAGATAAAAGTGAATAAAAGACCTTTGTAAAGAAAGTTACAGTAAAATAAGAAAGTAAAAAGCTTTTACGCCAAATTAACTGCCAATTTTTTTCTCCCACTTTATAATATTGAAATATAACCTCTACAAAATTGATATTGTGGCAACACACTAAAAATCAAAACCTAGGGATGGAGGCAGAAGAGTCGGTAGCCACATGTTGATGCACGATGAAAATTGGTATTACAGAAAACAGATCACTGAATGTTACAAACCTTGGAGAAACCCTGGGAAAAGTAGGAAAGAATAACAGCCAAGGGAAAGAAATCTCATGATCCATCTATAGCCTACACTGAATGAAAATAAAAGATCAGAAAGTTAAAAAATAAAATAATTTGTAGATGTAGTTAAAAAATTATGCAAACATATCACCAAAGTTAAATATGGAAAATGAACTTAAAGCCATTTTTCCCATTTTGTTTCATTGGTAGGCAGTGGAATATTCTTATTGTTTACACATTAGAAGTCAAGTAGCAAGGCTTTTCAAGAATCAAAATGACATAAACAAAGATGTGCCCTAGGTCATGGATGGGACTACAGGGGAAGCCATTGAGGAATGAGTTTTGATCAGTAGCAATAAAGGGAAACTGAGGAGCCAGGTGAAGAACTAGCTATAATATCATTACTGCATTGCATAATAAGCAGATGGTGTTGACTCGACCTAGTAGGTAAAATTAAGGATGGAAGTTGAGTAGAACTATCTCAACAAAGAAGACCTAACTCAGCTAAACGCACTAAGATTGTGCTTGACAATTGATATTGGTATATTGATAAGCATTTCACGTCAACAAATATAAGTTGTACATTTGGTACAATCTGATTTAATTTCTTTCTGACAAACATAGGAATATTTTGCGCACGTACTTAAAAATGGGTAAAAACAGCTTCTTCTGTATCTTTATGCAACCTAACCCTCCAAGGAATCCACCTAATTCATAAATTTTAAAACCAAAAGCAAAACAAAAAACTGGTGTTTTAATTTCTAGAGCAAACAATATATAATGTCAGCTCAGGAATTTATTCCACCGGACCACCAAAAATGTCAACACAAACACTTGAAAAAGAACAAAGATTTGAAATTTACCCAAGATAGCGCAAGAAACTGCAGCTCAGGCGACTAAAGCGATAGGTATCGGAGGCGGCCTCGCCCACATCTTGACGGAAAGAGTAGCCGTGGCCGCCGCCACGTCCGGGGAGAGAAGAGAGAGAATTTTCACTGACGAATCGCCGCCGCCACGGATAATAAAATTTAGAACTTTTTGTGGTAGTGGTGGTAGTGGAGGTGTAACTTGACGCCCTAGGAAGAAAGGGCTTAACTTCAATTGTACTAGTATCATCATCCTGAAAAGATGAAACTGATACACGAGTTGTGGGCATATGAAAATCGCCATTATCCTCTGATCTGAGTAACATGGTGGCGGCGATTGATGAAGCTGGTGGCATTGTTGAAGATGAAGATGAGAGATTGGTTACAGGCAGAATTTGTGACAACATTTTGGGAATTATAAGAGAGAGAAATTTGGGGATTGCTTTACAGTTTGTTGGGTAATAGGGAAAGGAGAAATATTGGGAAAGATAAAGGAAGCTAAAATTGAATTACAGGGGAGGAGGGGGAGAGAGAGAGGTTTGTCTGATTGGATTGGAAGTATCAAGGTGTGTGGGACCAGAGCCAGGTATTGTGATAAGGCTTTCTTCTTGGAGTCGTTATTATTAACTGAAATTCATATTTCTATGTCCCTAAGTCTGCCATAACATAAAACCGCTCACGTAGTATAAAATAAATCACGTGGTTTATCAAAATATATATGAATAATTATATATTATAGTAAATTTATTTTTTCATCAAAATAAATAATATTTTTGAACAATTATTTATATTATTTTAGACAAATTAAAATGGCGACTTTAATCAAAAAGAGAGTAATTAATAGAATTAAAAGATTGAATAACTTCTTTGTACTATATATTCGATGGACCAACATATTGTTGCACATAATATGGTCAGTTTTTACATATAAGAGTGCACTATATATAGCAGATTCATAAGCATAGGCACTACTTCCTTTAGAGGCCAGGGAAGGAACGGGTAGGTATAGCCTATAGTATTTCGGTATAAGTTTTGTAAAACAAAAACCAATGCAAAATAGATACTAGAAAGTTGGTAGTAATTGGGAAAGGATATATAATTATACAAGTAAGGCATGCATTCATATATATCAACTAGATGTCCATGAATTTGATATCATAGTTAACGTATACAACTCTCTCTCTCTCGATCACAATATTATCCGATCGATCAGGATAGGAAGATTTAATTGAGAAAGTATGGATGACGGGCTATATATATATATATATATATATATAATATGATTAGTGCATGGGTTAATGATTATATATATATAGTTAACGTATCATGCACATACATTATTATAAAGTTTAACTTACGATAAGTTTGTTAATTAACCAATACAATACGTAGAGAAAAATTATTTTCATCATAGATTATTGACAATGTATTGATCAATTGATCTAAGTTAACTTAATACTAACTACTTCCATACACAACATATATTTCATTTCATGAGTAGTTTACAGGTTACACAACTAATTAATACATGTAAGTGTAACTGTGTAAGGTAGGTTACAAAGCACAATCTTAATCTTAATTATTTTGTTTCTTTTCACTTAATAATTCATGCCCAATGGAAATGTCTGAATGAGCACTAGCTAGCTAGCTAGTCCGCCCGTGGAAGAGATCCACACAATTACTAAAACTTGCTAAGATTGATGGGCTTTAATTAATTAATTTACCAGTTAAACTAATTCAGGATCGATATGATGCACGATCTAATTAATTAACATATATACTATAACTTATGACATGTGATGAATTGAGGTTGTTTCTCTCCAAATACTCCATATCTATCTCACACACAAACACAATTAAAGGTATTATACAGAAAACTTAAAAAGACATCTCATAGAGTGTTTAGTTAGCCAATAAAATTTTGTTATTAAACTTGAAGAAATTGTGATAATTATGGTCAATGGGCGGATCGAAGAATTTTTTTTCAATAAGAGCGAATTTTAATTAATTTTTTTGTTGAAGTTAACTAAAGAAAATTTGAACTAATCATAATAATATTTACAAATTGTAATAAATATTCATTATCCAAACTAAAAAAATAAAATTCAAATAAAAACATTAAATACAATTTAGAAATTTATTTCGGTTACTTGTCATAGTTCAATTTGAATGATTTCCCAAATGTTCAAATTAAGTCTCAAACTAAATTTATTTTCTATATTCAAACAAAATCATGAATTAATTTCAAAAGTTCTAATATCTTTTTATAAATTAAAATAAGTTTAACTTGAAATAAGAGAAACAAACCATCCAAAATTTATACTCAAAATACCAAAAATTATATAGGGTCCATTAGTTAGATGCGGGGAAGTTAAGTGATTATAACAACTAAATTGAACCCTCCAAGTTTAACTCTTCCATTAATCTGTTCCCTTGAATGTATTAACTTATATATCTATCACTGCTTATATACCTATAAAAAAAAAAAATCAGAAAGGACAATTGTCTATGATGCCCTTTAAACAGATTCGTCCCTGATTATGGCAAAATTGTGTACGTTATTTCACACACAATTAAAGGTCACTTTTTATGAAATATATTTTTATTTCTTTTTTCAAATAAGACTCTTTCATGTGAAACTCTAGGATAAATAATTTAAAATGCAAGGAACATCCTATAAAGTTGATTTATTCCTATATATATTCAACTTCTCATTTAGTTTTTCTGCAAAAAACATTTATGTTCCAATCAAAAAAATAAAAATAAATAATACTAGTGTTATATATCTTTTATCTTTTACCTTCTATCGTCTGAACAATACTTATATACACAAGTTAATTTCTGAAGAGAAAATGATATTATTTGCAACATACATATGATCATATAAAAATTAATTAAGTGGAATATAATATGTGTCATATATAGTTTAGGTTCTTGAATTCTTTCGTGAATCAATTTACTTAACTCCTTTTTAGCTTAATTTCTAGCTCAGCTAGCGAATTGAGGAATTAGATTTTCCATGGGCATGGATATATCTACTTCACTAGCTCTAAGTCGAGCAGGCAGTTGTGCATCCGTACCTACTGTAATAGGAATTCAACATAAGTGTGCGACGATCAAATAGTCTATATATTACCTACACGATCATCAAGATATGTCCAGAACAAAATGATACTGCAAACTTTTTGACCAAAATTAATGTGAATTATAACATTTGGAATCAATTCATATTGTTTTTTGTCTTATCTACTTCCCTATAGATCTCCAGAATTTAGAGCATGTTCGTCGGTGAATTATAAATTTGTCAAACGAACTTATAAGTCATTTATCATATATTATTCTTCTGTTTGGTAATGATTTATTTTTCTACTTATAAGTTAATTTTTAAATCAAAAAAAATTAACAAGTATTTGTAACTTATTTTAAAATGACTTATAAGTTAGTTTGACCAAATATAATGTCTATTTTACCCCTCTTTTTATTAATGTCTATTTTAATAATCTTTATATTTGATTTCAACTTAAAAGTCATTATGAGTCGAACACCTTCATAACTTGTTTTAATTTAATTTTTAACTTATAAGTCAAATTGATGTCGAACGCTTTTACTTATAAATATCAGAACTTATATTTTAATTTTAAATAATTTTAAAATAAGTATCCTTCACACGTACGTGGATATATACTTTTCTTCAGTCTAGCTAGTACTGAAAATGGATGAGCATTTTGAACTGATTAAACAGGATCAAAAGTATAATCCCATACCGGAATAAATTCAAATACTCACACGACATGGCGTATATATTAATTCGTTCAACGTGCCACAAGTCGCACTAAATCAATCTACAATACATATATACCATCATCTTTCACCCAAGTACAGTATATATAGCTAGAATTGTGGTTCTTAATTATTTAACATGGCTTCAAGAATAGATTAATCTTTACTGGGATGAGATGAGACGGTAGATGAGACACGGAACAGATAACTTATCGAAATTCCTAATAAAGGCATATACTTATAGAAAATCCATGGCGGACGGCCGAATGGTGCTGATGGTTTAATGCTTTACACTAGTCATGAACCCTAAAAGATAGGTAGAATATAGTTAGTATAAGAATAATTGTTAAGAGTACTTGATGAAGTATATATATATATGCCCGATATGATCAGTCATTATTGTGAAAGATAAAAAGATGGGTTCCTGATCCATTTACAAAGGGATATTCTGATCAGTTGATAACTTGATATATAGTACTCGCATTTATTGATTAATACAGTAGTAGTATATATTGGAAGGAATAAAATCTAAGAATCATATGCTTAATTAGAATTAATCAAGCCTTCCTATAGTACTCTGTGCGAAGCTTAAGCTAGACTTTCACTTTACATATATGGTTTCATGCATGCATAGGTGACTAGCTAGCTAGCTAGGTTATATCATATTCTTGATAATTAAGAGCTAGGTCAATGAAGATTGGCACCTCAAATGCATTTGTGCGATGACTAATTAAGAATCAGGCTAGCTAGCTCTCATTGAAGAAGCCTGAGATCGATCAGAGCTAGCTAGACTGATTCACCATGCATATATGATCACTCCATTACTACGTACGTACCGGCCCCTTTATCTTTCCTTTGACCTTTTCTTTTCCAAAGTGACTACGTACGTACAGTACTGGCGTACAAATCTTGATAGCTGCCATGCAAACTCCACTACAAAACAATTTATTGTGGAAATCAGCTCAGTGCATGTGTGATGCCTTGTCTGTGTATATATATATTGTTCAATTTTCAGTTTTTAATAGGCAAATACCCTCTCTCTTTCAATATATATATAAGATCGATCAATATTAAATTTAAAAGTTAACTATATATATATTATTTTTAAATTTAATATTGATATAAATTTATTTAATTTTAAATAATATCATTATGAAAGCCATAAAAAGAACTACGTACTACTACTAATAATATTTATTTTCTTCAAAAATTAAAAGAATCACATTAATTTATATATTTTAATTACTACCTCAAATACTATTTTTAAAGAACCTGTTAATTTCTAGCTCACATTTTTTCCCCCAAGTTGAAAACTGTCTAATCATGTGGTACACCGGACTCATGGCTAGCTTAGATCACAAATTCGAATACATATAATCACCTAATCAACAATTAAGTAAACAATAACAATAAGTAGGTGTCGTTTAAACACAAATTATCGCTGTATAAAAGTTGATAATAAAAGTTGAACACAACACATCGACTGTATATATGTAAAAAGCTTTAATTAGGTCACTTTATTATTAACTGGCTAGGCATGTGGGTACGTAACAATGGCTAATTATACACAACATAAAATAGCTAGCTGATGATATTTGAGAGCAATGGATCAGGGTGGTGGGGGTCATGTTGGGGTAGCTAGCCTAAGGACGGGCGCAGTACCAAAACACGGTTAATGCTTTCCTACTCAGACCATACACATGCATATGTTATATTGCATGGAGTCTCATAATTGGTCCATAGAATATATTTGAATTGTACCAAATAATATCTCTCGGCGATTCTACCTACTCATAAGATTTGGGTGCATAAGATCTTAAAATTTATTTTTTCCTTTGATAAGAATGTTAAATTTCAATTAAATATAACAAAAAATAAAAGAAAAAGAAGAAGCTCTCGTGGTGATTAGAAGCTGCAAAACACAGATATTCCAGAAAGTGGGTTCCAAATTAATTATAATTTACATTATTTGTGTGTGTGTGGAAGTTTCATGTATATAGACTTTGAGCTGTTATAACTACCTCTTTTATTTTTTTAATTAACGTTAGAAAAGAAAGTATATATATATTTCTTAAGGATAGTATATATGAGAATCTAAGTGATCATTAATGCTTCTTTAAAATTTGTGTTAAAATATTTTTTAATGTAATTTAGAATTCATAAATTAGGAATTAGTGATCTTTATATATTTGTGCTGTGTCAGTTAGTGCGATAGCATGTATATACCTACATTAATATATATATATATATATATATATATATATATGAAAGCCTTTCCATAATGATTCGGTTCTATGAGTCTAATTGATGGGCTGCGATTAACTTTTCTATTTGATAAGCCAAAGCATGAGTTGTTGTGCTAATTATTTACCTGCTGTCTAAAATTATATTGTCATTATAATTATAAAAAGTGAATATTTATTATTAAAATAATCCGTCCTAAGAACTTCTCCTACCAACACATTTTTTTTTAATTTTTTTATTTTTCTCCGGTCGTCTGATACTCGGTTGGCATTAAAATAATAAAATAATCCTACGGAAGAGCTTCTACTAACTTACATTTTTTTTTTTTAATTTTTTTATTTCTCCTACTAGAGACAGCAATGATACTACCGGCATTAAAATAATAAAAAAAATCTACTTAAGACTCTGTTGATGGTGATATTAAAAATTAAAAAAAATAAATAAGTAGAATAAGACAACTTATCACGGTACCGATAAAAAAATTGAAAAAATAATTTTATTCAAGCAATTCAACGCTAAATAGATTCGAACTCATAAACTCCATACACTCGTTATATGACCACCCGAGAGCACCACGGGCCTAGTTGTTAATTTCAACCAAGGATATATCTTTATATTAAAACTTCACCATCCCCAAAATCTATATTCTTGCATTATTATTATATTACGATTTATTATTATTAATAAGTCTATATAATACATACAGGGGGTTTTCTATTTAGAAATAAGTTAATATCTATATTTATTATTATTTCCTTTAATATTTTTTCTTATTTTTGTAATAATATCAATAAAAGGATTATTAATATATTAAAAAAATATCATTCTTTAATAAAATATAAATAATGATTTTATATTCATGTATTACTATTATTAAAATAATATTAATAATGATTTTAATATTAATATAAATAATGTGATTATTAATATTAGTCCCAATAAAAATATCCCATAAAGTTGGATTATTAATATTACTAAGTTATGAATTTGAAAATCCCATAAAGTTCAACGAATAGACATTCTTATTAATTAATATATACATTAGATAACGTTGGATAAGTTCTATATCTCGGTAGGAAGTAATCTTGCAATTTCTTGTAGAGCTCCCGTGCGACGCCAGATAACGAAAGATCTGTGACATCTACCAAGGACCACTTCTCTTCGTAAATATTACCATTGGCCCTAATCTAAATCACAACATACTTGCATACAAAAATGCCACACCGATCGAGTTGTTGTGTTGTTTCTATTCGAATATTTAAGGTCTCCTGACATGAGATTACCACCGGGCCACTCATCGATCGGATTACCATTTCATGCAAACAAAATGGTATCAAATGTACTGCACGTATAAAAGTAGTTGGTTAAATAATTTTTAATATTAAAGGACATTATAAAATTAAAATATTTTAAAACTAAACATACTGTGACTTTAAATTCTCGAGTACATTTCATGTAACTTAATATACATAGTGTCATTGTAGTCTTGGTTGATTATGGTAACCATCCAATCTTCAATCGCGAATAGGATCGAAGACATAAAATGACGTTGATTGGTACTACACACCGGCATGAATATGTATTTGCATTCGTGTAAAGGTGGACCAACATCTTGGTTAACATACGGTTTGCAAAAACTCCATGCAGTATTCACATTAGTGCAGGGCACATAGCCCTGCCCAAGATGCATGAAGAATGAATTCACGAAACCAAATTAGGACCACCTTTATATTCCCTGCGACCTGTAGTATTCCTCTTTGTCTCGTAGCAACAACATATAAGCGTCGATGACATGCTCGAATATCCAACTCCCAGGCCCTAAGGATTGCACTGCATTGTGTTCTAATTCATATAATCGACGGATGTGATAAAGGATATAAATCCTCTTACGGTGCCACCACGTTTCCAAACATATGTTTATTTTATAAAATGTCTCCTTCCATCTTTAAGTCTTTTGGATAAGGACCCTTTTGGTCCATAAGAGATGTGGTCTCCGCATCTTGTACACGATTGAGACCCAATGTACATTATTATTATTTAGCAATAATAATTAAAACCATCACTATTAACATAACTATATATACCTTTTGTGAACTAGATCCCTTGGCATCAAAAAGTCCTACAAATGAAGAGTTGGTTGGAATGTAACACTCCTCATAGGTTTAGAAGGTTGGAATGTAACATTCCTCGTGAAGCTGGATGGTGGGAATGGAGCTCTCCTCGATTACTTGTGGGGTGGGTATGTAGCTCTCTTGCATGACATAATCAGTTTGTTTCCCAAGCCCTTCATTGAGTCAGGTGTATTGGGGACGTGTGGTCCAAAATTTGTGGGACCCTCCGTCGAGGTATTTGTTTACCTCTTGCTTTGAAGTCGATATAGGCGTATTGAAATCCCAATTATTTTTTGCGAACCAACTCGGGAGGCGGTGAGAAATCTTGAAAATTTATCAAGTAACGACTTTGCACTCTCAACTTTGTCATATAAGATAAACACAAACAAATATTATTAACAATTAATATGAATAAATATAATATTAAGTATTTACTCCAATACATGATTTATTAAAGAAGAATATAATTTTATACCATTTGAATAAGGTGTTGTTGGTTGTAAATGGCCCGAGGCTCATAACAACCGTCGTGGTCGTCACTTTACTGTCGAGGCTCGGTGAATTTTCCAACGTGTAATTTTCCTATACCGCACCATGTAATCATCTATTGGGACATAATCGAAATTTCGGTTTGTTGTCCTTGAGAGATGATCCATGTATGCCTCCCACATCGAAATATATTCCCTCTCAAGGCCATACGATCCTCGACATCAATAAATTTAAATTTTTTCTTCTTCCAAGGTCACCGTGGTTTTGGTTGTTGATGGTATGCCTTGCATGAACCCGAATGTCTCATCACACGATCCCAAGCATCCGAAATTCCACAATATCAAAGTGGATCATGGGGACCCCACCGGATCCCAACAACCCGCCTTCAAAATTAAATCCACCGATATCATCATCCCATATTATGTAAGGTCGCCAAACCACATCCCACATGACTTAATATCTAACTCCCCTCAGAAAATGACAAATGGTGATGGGGATTCTCACGCTCTACCGTAGTAATATGGGCTCCAAAATAGGACCATGCTAAAGCCCTAGGTAACCATAAGGATGATTGTGGCCAAGGTTTGGCTTTCAATACTTATACTCTTTCATAAGCCCAAATTTATAACAATGTAACACAACCATTAATGTATTTAACTCCTTTCCTAAGTAGCGGTATATAAAGATCACGTACAAATATGCTAACAACTTGCCTTGGCGCCCCAAGAGTAAGTTACACAATCTTCACGTTGGCAATAAAAGACATATATCGTGGGTGCACACTATTTCTATTCCTATTAGGAATAATATTGCCCCACACAACCACACAATATGTATGCCTTTGTGTGTAAGCCTACAACATCTTTACTTACATTCTCGGGACATTTATTAAAATATTCGTGCAACCACACTAATGAAATTGCACTGCATTTTTTTGAACTAAAATATTCACCAGCTAATTTATCTCCAAAACAATCCCTAAAATAATTCAAATTGGTGACAGCAAGGGGACCCGTTAAGGGCTTTCCCACCACCGATAACCCAAAAATAAAGTGAACATCCTCTAACGTGATTGTTATTTCTCCACAGTTTAAATGAAAAGTATTGGTCTCCGGGCGCCATCTCTCGACTAAGGCAGATATCAGACCAAGGTCAGTTTGGTGTACAACACCTCAAAAACTAAATACTCCAAATCCACATTTATCTAATAGGATTTTTGTTCTTTTACAAAGCCCACTGATTATATTTCTGATCAATATATTGACTGGAGCCTAATTTTCCCCTCTCTCTCCCATGATATATATCATCTGATACATGATCTTGTTGATCATGAAGAACACTTGGATCAATTGGCCCATATTCACAAATTTGTCCATCTTTTACCTAAAAAATACATCAATTCCATATTAGTATTCTGCATGACAAAATAAAGTTGAAAGTAACATCTTTGCAAAAATGACATTAATAACAATACACAATAACATGCATTAAAAACTAGTCATCACTAAACAACACGCATAATAATAACATACGTGTGTATATAATGTAATAATATTAACATGCATTAAAACCTAATAGAATAACATTATGCATGTTAAAAACTATTAACATGCATCGTAATAATAACATTAACAAGAAATAATAACATTAACAAGAAAAACTATTAACAACAAAAAAAGTATAACATGTATAATAATAACAATTGAGTACCTTTGGAATAAGTTTTTTTCATTTATATAATGTAATAAAATTTGAACAAATAACAATAAATAAAAACTATTTCAAACAAAACAAATAACAATAACAATTATAACAATATCTTACATCTTTGCAAATAATAATATGAAATGGAGTACCAATAACAATATATCTTACAAAAAATTCTTGTCTTCGAATATAATAAATGGATTTCACCACTTCAATTTGTTGAAGTTTTTTTGTCCTCTCTTCCAAATACTCCTCTCTACTCTGTTATTTTTATTTTATCTAGCTTGGCAAGTGAACTTTAGTTTGAACAACATGTGTTCTCATAGACGTTTAAATAAGCTCATGCAAATGTCCTAATACATGAATTAATTTAGGACCAAATTCAAACAAATGTCTCAACTTTTTAGTTTCTGAAAGCTTGCGTGTTCTTTCCCAGAGGCGATGTGCGTAAAAAGTGGTCAAAAAAATATTCAACAGCATTTCCAGAAGCGATGTGGCGCATAAAGGTTTGTCACTTTGTTCGGTAAGATGCAGCTTCATAAATACCGGAATTAAAAATAATATATATATTCCTCTAAAAATTCATTCACTTAAGGTAGAGGCTATAACTATGGAAATAAAAATATATATATTATTAATAAATTATATATAAAAATATATATATTATTAATAAAAATCGTTAAGTAGGTAGAGGCTATAACTACTGGGAATAAATCAATTTTTCATTTTTAGCTTAGCTAGACTCGAACCCGCGACCTCAAGCTCCAAACATTAGGTATATGACCACCCAGAGCACCACTGGCCTAAATTGTAATATCTTACCTTGAATTTAGATATATCTTAAAACATTCCATCTCCCCCAAATTAAATTTCTCAATATTTTATTATAATTATTCGATTATTATTATTATTCTATTATTATTACGAATTGAGTATAAAGTCGTTCCATATTCTAAATGGCTTATGTATGACTTTTATTATTTTATTATTATTATTATTATTATTATTATTATTATTATTATTATTATTATTATTATTATTATTATTATAAACAATGTCCGGTGAATAAGTAGTCAAACATAATAATACAACACTATGGGAATAGAAAAAAAAGTCGACATTGATTATATGGGAAAAGTACATTAGTTTGACTTTTTGAGCATTAACTTGCTACAAGTCATTTTCTATTCTACGATCTTTTTTACCTTTAAATATTGTCTAGGAAGGCTCGCTATTTTCTCAAGTTATCTTCTTATCCTTCCATAGAATTTGTTCTCCGATATTATTTTCTCTTTTCTCCTCTACTCATAATTTGTTTCATCCGTTTGCCACTTTCACTTGTAAAATCAAGTTGAAGTTACGATCGAGCAAAATTCATCACTATTATTCACAAGTAAGTTTTTCAAAATGTCATATAATACATCCGAATTTGTTAGTGAAGTTGTGATGTCGTCGATATTATTCCGTGACGTTGTTCAATTATTTTTTGTACGTTGGAAGAGGTTGAATATTTTATAGATCATATGCTTTTAAAAATGGATTTGAGATCGAGTTGCAACTAGTCATAAACATGTTATCTGAATGATATCGATCGATCTAGGCGATATGTATGTAAGAAAGCCGTACACCAATTGTTGGCAAGAGTTTACACGATGATGAAGATAGTAGTAATAAAATAACTAGACGGAGAGACTACTATAGATCGAACAATGTGCAAAGCTAGAATATATGTTGTCCACAATAAGAAAGAGGACAATTGGCGTATATCTCTTTGTTGAATTAGAGCACAATCATCACTTAGTGACCCCCACCAAAAGTAGATTTGATCGAGACTCACGTAAATATTACTCCTGTTGCAAGAAATTTAATTGACAGGTTTAAATAAGTTCGGTATTGGTCCTAGTAAGATGATGAATGTTTTAAGCACAATGGGAGTGGGTTGTAAATGTTCCTTTCTCTATCGCTAATGTTGAGAATGTGGTGCGAGATTTAAAGCGCGTGATTCAAAGATGAAAATGATGCACAAGTCTAGCTTGTCAATCATTTGAACAAACTTGCATCCTAAGTGCTAACAAATTTTTTCCGAGTGAAACCCGGTGAAAACAACCGCGTAAACTTGTATTTTGTGGGTTGGCGCCGATCAAGGTTTATATATCAACGGTTCGGAGACGTTGTGACATTTGATAATACATCTGGGACAAATAAGTATGGCATGTCGTTTATTCCATTTGCCGGGTCAACCACCATTATCGGTCCTATATTGTTTGGATTTACCTTTATTATGAGGCGAGACGAGAGGACACTTTCGTTTGGGTATTACAGTATATGGCTTGAAGCCATGGACTACAAGGCACCTACAACCATCATCATTTGATCAAGACAGAGCCATGAGTAATGTTATTGCTACTGTACTTCCAACTAGTTATCATTTATTGTGTTCTTGGCATATTAGCAATAAATTTCTTGAAACATCAGATCATGTTTATTCTCGAGCACCCATCGTTCAAAAATGATTTTAACAATCAGGTGTGTATAACTCATTGTCCATCGAGGAATTTGAAGAAGCGTTGGCATATTACGATAAGTTCCTATGAATTGTATACTAATGAATGGCTTGGAAGTTTGTATGATGTCTGACGAAATGGATTCCAAAGATATACAAAGAGATATTTTGTCATGAATGACTACCAATTTGAAGAAGCGAGAAGCATGAATGCCTTTTTGATGAGTATGTTAATGCATCAACAGTATGCTATGTTTTGTCTTCTTGAGTCAAAAGGTCAGTAGAAAGAGCAGGTTTATCGAGGAGAGGAAGGCCGACTACATAACAAAACATCGTAAAAGGATTATGGTACTCGGTTCATCTTTAGAAGTTCATACTGCACAAGTGTACACAAAAGAGATGTTTAGACGTTTCCAACGTCAATTCGTCGATTCCATGAAATACAATGTTCATAAACTTAGTGAGTTGTGTGTCACTGATACTAAGGTTTATGCGAAGGTATAATGCGAATCTGGCCCGAAAGTGGTGGAAGATATAAAGAAGTTGTCGACAATCGATAATCGGATCGAATATGTAATCGCGCGATGTTTTCTCACTCTACGGTGAATTATGCGAGCACATCTTGAGATATTTCATAGCAAAGAGTATTTCACAAAAATACCGTACCGACATGATCCTTCATCGGTGGACAAGAGACGCCAACAAAAGCAATGGTGAAGACTTACTCTTTAACTCCACATCTGCTGACTTCAAACAAAATCAAGCAATGCGCTATAATCATTTGATGGGTGATTACCAGGAGTTAGCGAGCAAAAGGGCTTTCTTCGATCCAGGAGTTACAAAACCGTTTCTTAAACCGAATGCGAGAAAAAGAGTTGGTTGACCCGATGTATCCTCCGGATGAGAATATTCTTGAAGCGGATGGCGACATTGATTGCAAAGTTGGAGATCCAAATCATGATATGGGATACGATAATGACGATGAAGATCAGAGGTGGAAAGAAGAGAAGAAGAGTTTTTCTTAGCCTAATATTTCTCAAACAAAGGGCCGCAAAAAATAATCTAGATTCAAGAGTGCACTCGAGAAAATCATTCCTACAAGACTCATCAAAATGTGCAATTTGTGGCTTTGAAACCGACTACTTATAAGCGAAATCACTATCGAGTGCTAGGGATTCTGAGCCAAAAAAAAAAAGGCGTCTATTGTATTAATCATTCTATGTTTTTTATTTTATAAAATGAACAAATATGTACTATTCCTCTCAATGTTATCAAGATTACTAGTATTGGTATAATCTGCTTTAATATTGATAATCACATTATTATTATTATAATAATACTTCACTACTTTTATATATTCGATAATCACATTATTATTATACTTCACTAGTTTTATTAATAATAAAATTATAATAAAATCATTGCTTAATATATAAAATAATTTAGAAAATATGGATCATTGCGAAAAAAATAGGCGTCGGTTGTATTATAATATAAAATGAACATGATAATTCATAAATTAGGGAATTAGTGATCTTATATATATTTGTTGTGTCAGTAATAAATAGTGCGATAATATCTGCACACACACACACACACACACACAAATATATATATATATATATATATTAAAATAATATATATAATAATAATGCGATATATTTTGGGGATGGTGAAGTTTTAATATAAAGATATATCCTGAGAAATTAATTAGCCACCTGGTGGAGCGGGCTATTTTTTTCAATTTTTAATGCCCAGTAGTATCCACGAGAAATAAAAAAATTAAAAAAAAAATGTAATTTTTCCTTAATTATTTTAATGCTATCCTTGTCAAGAAAATGTGTTCACTTTTTATAACTATCTTGTCTCTTTTGAAAGGAGAAAATAGAAAAGTTAATCGCAATTACACAACGGTTTAAAAAGATGTTTTGGTATATAAAGAATCTTATGGAAGGCTACTTGTATATGTTTGAGTCAGCCACCTGGGGGAGCGGGCTATTTCAGTTCTCCACGAATGTAATTTTGTTAATATTCGTCAAGAGAATGTGTATATACACAGTTGTTTTGGTATGGTACTTGCTACCAATTTTTTTTTTTCTATTTTTATTATTTATATAACAAATTAAAACGACTATTTTTTTAATAGTAAAAAATTGACACAAACTACTTAATTTTATCATCATAATTAAACTAACCGCTTAATATTTTTAAGAATAACTATATAATTAAACTTAAAGACTTTTTAGTGAAACAGATGAAGTAATTAGATTGCAGTACTTGTGGCGGAGGGAATCATGCAAGCTGACAAGTTGGTGGCCGGGAATAGAAAGTAGGCAAGGGAGGGGAGTATGCTGAAACATACAAAGTTGGGGTTGAGCCTGAGGGAATCTAATCGAACTTATTAAGAACCTTGAGCTAGCTATATATAGCTACTCCAATATCCCCTCTATAATTAGCACAACTAGCCACGTACAAGTACCATACCCAACCGATCCATGAAATTAATCTAGAACTAAGGTGGTGGTTATAAATTTCAATTCAGATTATTTATTTAGTGGATTAATTAATTAATTAATACAATTGGAAAAAACTGATACTCTCTCTCTCTCTCTAATAATTTACTTTTATGTTATATAAAGACAAAAATCTTGTTTGGGTGGAAGACCGGAAAATTATTGTAAACTCGATCTTAATTTTCCTCAATCTAGACTAGTGGAAAATCAGGCTGGTCTAATTAGAGCCAAGCTTTGTGATTTTGTACATTACCTGGCCTGGCCATAAGCCTCAGTTACAAATGAGCAATATCTCTTTCTAATAAATTATGGAAAAACTGTCTTTTAATTGTCTGAACTGAATTATAAAATTCAAAAGATGGGACTACTGCTAGCTACAGCTAGTTCTCTACTCTATATGTCAATTGCCCTGCCCTTTGAAGAATGCTTCACAAATAATTTCATTTATGGCATGGTCCCACCCCCATCTTTTACTTTAAATTCCCAACTTTTGTTAGATTTCATGAGGGCATATGCGTTGCACGGTCGACAAGTCAGTCAGTCGTCACATCCGGCGGCATTCCCTTCATTTTCCGGCGAATCCAACCACTATACATTACCACTCCAAGTGGAAGGTGCATAGTTACATATATGCAGAGGGTATATTAGAATGTGCCATCATTCAAATTCCTTTTCCTGTCCATAAATATTGTGTTCATAGGCATAACACTCCCCAAGTCACTAGTAGCTAAAAACATCAATCAATCATTATCTCTAGAGTACTTGTTATTGGCTATATATAATTAAGAAATTTAGTAAAACAATTAAGATCGAGTGGAGATGGTGAAGTTCTCCAAACAATTTGAGGGTCAGCTTGTTCCTGAATGGAAAGAGGCCTTTGTTGATTATTGGCAACTCAAGAAAGATGTCAAGAAAATCCATCTCCTAAACCGCAAAAATGCACCCACCAAGCAGCATGAGAGCTCTTTAAGCAACACCCTCTTTTCCTCAATAAGAAAGCTCTCTTTATTTGGCAATCAACATAGAGAGCATGGGATAATTCAAGTACGTACTTTCTTTATCCCTACCTCTGACTAGCTCTGACCGATCGACTATGCTTTAATTATATATATATATATATATATTATATATATATATGACCTTTAACGTGCTGAGGCTTATAATTTATTTATTTATATATGGTGTTGATTATCAGGTTCACAAGAAACTCGAATCATCGGCTAGTAAAGGAGACATGTACGAGACTGAATTGCTAGAGCAGTTTGATGATACTGATGCAGCTGTAGAGTTTTTCGCATGTTTGGACCTTCAACTTAACAAAGTGAACCACTTTTTCAGAACTAAAGAGAAAGAGTTCCTTGAGAGAGGGGAGTCGTTGAGGAAACAAATGGATATTCTCCTTGAGCTCAGAAACGCGCTCAAATTACAACGTGCAAATGGAGTTTCTTCCCATGAATCCAAGGAAGATGACTCCATTTCAGGCACCATTTCTTGTGGTACATAGCTTAATTCTTTTTCCATGACTTATATTATTTCTGTCGATGCACCATATTTTCTTATTTGCTTAATGCAGTACTATATATATTAGGAAGAGTTCATTTTTGCTAAGCATGTCAACGTTTCAGTAAAATGTGTTTTTCCTTTTTGGCCACAGATGAAGAGGCCCCAAGGAACATAACAGAGCAAGAACAGGGGCAGGATAATGCAACAGATGATCAATTTGACCAGAATGATTTGCAATTCAGCGACTCTCCAAAATTAGATGAGACTGGAAAATCAATGAGAATGAAAAGGACAGATTCAAATTTGAGAACTCCCTCGGGTCGTATATTTAATTACCAAGGAAAAAACTTGAGAATACACATTCCTCTCACAAATCCAACTCGTGCATTCTCGTATTTACTTTGGGATGATTTAATCAAGCAGTCCTCCAAAAAGAGTGGCATGGAAGGAAGAAAGGTGAAGATCAACAAAACAAAGCTACACCATGCTGAAAAAATGATTAGAGGTGCTTTCATTGAGCTCTATAAAGGTCTAGGCTATCTCAAAACTTACAGGTATAATTTTCATCAGCACAATTACTTTTTTGAACATAAATTCGTGCCCATTATTTAAGAGAAAGGTTACATGGTCTGTTTTAATCACGGTGTTCAGGAATTTGAACATGCTTGCTTTTGTGAAGATTTTGAAGAAATTTGACAAAGTAAGCACTAAGCAATATGATAACTTTTTTAGTGTTGCCAACTTCTTCCTTTTCTTTTCTTTTTCCCTATTGGTAAAAATCATCTTTCAACTTTGATGGGTTTTTTATTTCCTCAGGTCACAAACAAACAAGTTCTTCCCATTTATTTGAAAGTGGTCGAGAGCTCTTACTTTAACAGCTCAGACAAGGTAAATAAATCACCATTGGTGGAACAAAACTACATGATGTTTTGATTGAAAGATGATTGGATGTGGGGTACTGGGTATCCCATCATGGCATCGTCAGATTATTCTTGGACAGCCTTAAATTACATATCCAAACAAGAAATTAATGACCTTAGATTTGCATGGATCAAGTTGAGATATGCTTGTCTAACATTACATTTGAAGTACATTTAGATTAGACTTGTAAATTAGTTTCATCAAATTACAGGTTCTGAAGTTAGCGGATGAAGTTGAGGAAATTTTTGTGAAACACTTTGCTGAAGATGATAAAAGGAAGGCCATGAAATACCTTAAACCAACTCAACGTAAGGAATCGCATGCCGTCACATTTTTCATTGGTAAGTTTCTTCAAAATGAATGTAGCTGTTTTCCACAAGCACTCTTGATTTGCTTGGATAGATTTTGCAATATTTAATCCTATTTGACTAACAAATCTTACAACAGTTTTCATATAGTCTAATCTCTCCTTTACATAAAAGATAAACTTATAAAATTGGTTTCTTTTTGCACCATATTTTTAGTGGAGATTTATCAATTTCCTATGCTTATAACCATATGACAGAATATTATTGGACTAATTATCCAGGGTCCATTAGACCACCAGATTCTACATTATGCATCCAAGGGTCAAAAAAATGGTCCACAATTTAGAAGTGCATGTTAAAGAAGAGAGGTAGGCCAGTATCATGCGATAGGTCATATTAAATTTAACCAAGATGAAAGTCATAAATTGAACCTTAGAAAAACCATTAACACCAAAACACAGAATTTCCTTACGGTGGTACTAGCTAAAAACCGCTAACCCCCCCAAACACCCACACAATCACACACAAACCCAAAAACAAAACAACAAAAAAAAGTGCCCCATGTTGGTCATGTTTTGGACTAGTATATTAGAACTCATTTTTGTTTATAATTAAACTTAATCATCCTTTCACAGGATTATTTACCGGGTGCTTCGTGGCGTTTTTCGTTGGCTATGGCATTATGGCTCATATTGCAGGGACGTACAGACCTCAGTCAGATGCAGTCTACATGGAAACGGTTTACCCTGTTCTTAGGCAAGGACACTCATTCCAATACGACTTATATCGCCTTCAAAATATAATACTACATAATAATTAAGAATTTTGGCTACATGCATGTTTTACTAACCATGAATACGAACAAAAATGTGAAAAATTTTGCAGCATGTTCAGCCTGTTATTTCTACACTTATTCTTGTATGGATGCAACATTTTCTTGTGGAGGAAGACCCGAATAAATTACAGCTTCATTTTTGAACTGTCCACTACAAAAGAGCTTAAATACAGAGATGTGTTCTTGATCTGTACCATGTCAATGACTGCTATAGTTGGCGTCTTGTTCATTCATATCTCGCTTATGGCAAAGGGCTATTCCTATACTCAAATCCAAATAATACCTGGTCTTCTGCTATTGGTAATTTTTTGAGTTTACAACATCTTGACAAACGAAAATATCAAACAGCTTTATTATTCAGTGTTGGATAATGTTCTTACCTCTTTCAATGCATACAGATTTCTCTTCTACTGCTTGTGTGCCCCATCAACATTGTCTACAAATCAAGCCGCTATCGCTTACTTCGTGTACTACGGAATATTGTTCTATCCCCTCTATACAAGGTAACATTAATTTCATTTGTGTATTTTATAGATAAACATACATATCAGTATGTGAATACATTATAGATATCAAATAATTTACTGATTAATTTCGTAGTTGGATTTGCAGGTTGTCATGCTGGACTTCTTCATGGCTGATCAACTATGTAGCCAGGTAATCTCCCACACTACTATAGTGCACTTTGTAGACCTAAGTTATTTTTATTTATTTTTTGAAATTAGTGATGGAACTGATTATTTTAAAACGCGGTGTGTGAAACAGGTGCCAATGCTCAGAAACCTCGAGTATGTTGTGTGCTACTATATTACAGGAAGTTACAAAAGTCAGGACTATTTATATTGCACGAGGACTAAAAATTACAGAGATCTTGCTTATGCAGTGTCATTCCTTCCTTATTACTGGCGGGCTATGCAGGTTAAGCTTGTGATATTGAACTTTAAAACGGGTATATTTCCCAAAGAAAACATTCTGATAATATATTTTTGAATTGGGCATTGTAGTGTGCTAGGAGGTGGTTTGATGAAGGACAAAGTAGTCACCTTGTGAATCTTGGCAAATATGTGTCTGCAATGTTGGCTGCAGGAGCAAAAGTGGCGTATGAGAAAGAAAGGAACATCGGATGGCTTTGTCTAGTTGTGGTCATGTCGAGTGCTGCAACTGTGTATCAATTGTACTGGGACTTTGTAAAAGATTGGGGTTTACTACATAAGCATTCCAAGAACCCCTGGTTAAGAAATGAATTAATGCTTCGTCAAAAGTTCATTTACTTCTTCTCTATGGTATAACAGTCTAATTTGTTCTCTTATTTTCCCCCTCTCCACTACGTTTGATTGCTGCACTGAGTTTAACATAAATGTTGAATAAAGCTGTGCGGAACTCAAAAATGATTAGTTGAATGAACAACAAATTACATGGTGCCTCTTTCAGGGATTGAACCTTGTACTCAGGCTAGCTTGGTTACAAACTGTACTTCACTACAATTTTGGCAGCATTGATTACAGAATAACGGGCCTATTTTTAGCAGCTCTTGAAGTCATTAGGCGTGGACAGTGGAATTTTTACAGGTATAATAGGGTTTCCAAGTCTCGAGGATATTTACAGAATAATAATCCTAATATACATTTTGTTTGAATGGTCCTGCAGATTGGAGAATGAGCATCTAAATAATGTTGGCAAATTCAGGGCAGTTAAAACAGTACCGCTTCCTTTTCATCAAGTCGATGAAGAAGATTAATTAATGATGCCCACTGGCAACAGTTGCTTACAGAATAGTATTTTTATTTATTTTTATTTTTACCAAAAAAGACCCTAATTGTCACTTACCAAGTCGATGTAACAAAATTCTATAATACATCAACTTCCCTGTCATTGTTAGCCTACTTCAGTCGAGGAAAATAATCCATTCATACTTGTATACAAAAGTTTGTACAACAATTTCAGTAAAAGTGATTGCCTTTTGCGTTAATAACTCATTAATTCTTTTTCTTTTTTTTTTGACAATCAATGAAATGAGACGGTTGAAGTATGCATTGATTACCTGAATGAACATGATTATCTATTGTATCTAATAATTCAGGTAAATTATACCTGGAGTTCATTCTCATATAAAACAAATTACTATCTTATTTGTGACAGTGCAAATATAGTTTGTAAAGGTGTACCCTGATTATTTGTGACAATGCAAGATTTGGTATACAAAATATTACTATCTTCTGTTTATTCTTCTTTTTACCTCAAAACAATTGAATTGATCTCATGGTAAAATAAATAATCTGTGTATGCTCTAAACCCATAGCTAGCATATTATATCCGACTTTCAGAAGTTATAGCCTTTTAAAAGCCAGCATAATGGCAGCGGCCAATGCAGTACTCACCCACATTCCAAGACTCTCTGCTTGCTGCAGAAGTGCTGTTCCTCCACTCTGTGATCAAATAATAGGAAAATCAGTGACTATAGCAATTTAAAATATTTATATATTCCGTATGCACTAGAATATGGGCCAATCAGAAAGCAGTTAAGTTAGAACTGGAAATCAGCAGTCACATTACCAAATCCAGAGTTGGTGATGGTGCCGGTGATGTTTCCTCAGAATCTGCAACTGTAGGCGGCGCCGGAGGGCTCTTAACAGTTGGTGCTGGTGCTGGTGCATGATGTCTCGTGTGCTTGTGCTTGTGCTTCTTCTTGTGCTTGCCTGGAGCTGGTGCAGGTGAGGGTACTAATGTTGGTGGTGGGGTTGGGGACTCGACTACTGGTGTTGGGGCTGGTGCAGGTGGTGCCTTTGTTGGTGACGGTACTGGTGCTACCTTAGCAGGGGCTGGCACAGGTGTTGCCTTTGCTGGGGCAGGTGCTGGTGGCGGCTGGATTGGTGCTGGGGATATCTTTGGTGGAGGTAAAGCAGGTGGCAGTACCGGTGGTGGTGGTGGCAATGCTGGTTCTTGGGATGGAGTTGAGACAGGTGGTGAGATTTGAGGGGGTGAAACAGTTGGGCTTGAAGACGGAGTTATTTTAGGTGATGGTGATGATACAGGTGTGGTTGCAGGAGGAGTTGATACTACTACTGGGGGTGGTGGTGTCGCTGCAGTTGGTATGGTAGATGGAGGTGGTACTGTATTTGGCGTGGTAGAAGGTGAAGCAGAAGGCGCTTGTGCATCAGCAATGGCTAGCAGAAGGGCAAGGCAGGTAAATATTCGAACCCATAAAGGTGAAGCCATTTGTTGATGGGGAAATTGCTTGGAAGAGTTGTGTTTATAAAAAAAATAGAAGAAAGAGGGGGGAGGGAGGGGGGGGGGGGGGGTTGTAGAAGCTAGAGGAGTTTGGTGAAATGTTGAGGGAGAAACGTAGTTTTCAGTGATTGGTACATCTAATCACCAAAAATGAAAATTAAGAAAAATAAAGGGGTACAACTTTTCAAATGAAATGGCAACACAACAGCAAAGGTGGACGATAAATGGAAAGTTAATGATCATAATGGGGTTTCGAGACTTAATTGACCAGCATTCGTGAAAGATTTATGGTAATTGGTACCAGGTAATGCTAACACTATCCAACTTCCTCAACTTTTGATTTTAAAAGAAGACCTAAATGTTGGTATGCCATCCCAATCAGATCTAGAAATTGGAAGAACAACCCAAACACTGAAATGTCCAACAAAAATATGAATCTCTTAAATTAATACACAAGTATCAAGGCATCCAATAAAATTAACAGAAGTATCAAGTTGGCATGGGTTTATTATCATAATTATAAATTGATAATTCACTTGGAATGAAAATCAAGATTAGCTCAAGGGATCCATAATGAATACTTCTGATTCAGACAGATAAACTTGATACAGTGGATGGACTAGAACTTAATAATCCATAAATACAAACTCTTGGTAGAACAATGACCTATTTACAAACAGAACATGATGTTCAAGGCATCGTGCATCTTGTTGAGAAATTTGGAAGGATGGCTCGAAATAGGAAGACATGAAGATGGTGTTGGTGGGTCTGGCTTCTTGTCCTTCTTCCTTCTCCTTAGTTGGAACAACTGTTGCATAACATCTGCACATTCTGATGTCAATACCCCTCGTCGAATTTTAACATTTGGGTGAAATGGGTGAACTGGAGCTGATGGCTTGTCTGTTGATTCCAAGCTACTTTGTCCTTCACCCCCATTGGGGAAAAGCCTACAAATGTTAATTACATGTTAATATTAGGTGGTTTTAATAACAGAAAAGAGTGAAATATCACCGAGACTAAATACAAAAGTTATCGTATGAAGTAAAAGAAAGTTTTGGTCAAGAAACTAGTTTTGATAATGTCAGTCATAACGCAGCAGAAAGCAAAAGGATTCAATTTCACTTCAAAGTAGCCACACAGCCTCACTTGCACCTCTAAACCAATTGCTTCCAAACTATATACTTCTTATCGTGGCAATAAGCAGCTCGGTTTCAGAATAATTTGTTCTAAAACTGTTTCAACAGTCAAGCAGAGAAGGCATAGAAGCATATCTTAAACTCTTTGACCTCCTATGTTTCATTCTCTATTTTTTATATAAGAATTTTTTGTTCAGTTCAGCCATCAGGCTATATAACAAACCAACTCGAGATCTTTTGATATTATGGAAAATAAATTCATAACTTAACTTATAAATATGTGACTAGCTATCCTTGTTCAAAGTATATAGATGAATTCTAGATCATTTGCTTATACAAGAAAAGGAGAAGGGTGCTTTGAAATCCTGTTTTAAGCAAATGTTATGACCCACTTTGATTTGTTTTAAAAAAATTATTTGTAAATAACAAGAATCATTTGATTGCATACCTAATCCAGCTGCCATCAGCTCCTAGGAGCTTATTTGGAGCTCCCCAAACAATGGTGTCAATTCTAGCTTGAAGTATTGCTCCAGCACACATAGGACACGGTTCAAGTGTTACATAAAGTGTAGTCTCCTGAAGAAGAGGCAATGTGAATGTTAGGTTATCAGGGAACAATCATACGCATTACGAAATCAAATGCAATTTCATTGAGGTGAACAAAGGGCTAAACACTAATATCAATCATTAACAATACAATTACCTTGGTGAATTTTTAAAAATATTACTTGTCAAACAATAAATACAGTTACTTTCAGTAGTCTTGTAACTAGTTTTCAAATGAATCAAAACATTACCGAAAGCCTCCACGATTGAAGTATGTTTGAAGCCTCCCGGATACAAATCATCTCAGCATGGGCAGTGGAGTCCCGTAACTCTTCCACTCTGAAATAGAGATACACACAATTAATCCAAGCAAAGGAATCCAACTGAACTAACAAAACAGAAAATAATAAATAATCCACTACAACTTACAGATTGTAACCACGGGCAATTATTTTTCCATGTTGTACCAGTACAGCCCCAACAGGCACCTCCCATATGTCAGCAGCTTTTTTGGCTTCCAACAGTGCTTCCCTCATAAACATTTCATCATTTTTTCGCTGCTCAGTTTCAAATGTGTATGCATCTTCCCATTCATCAAATCTATCTTTCAGTACTTGTTTGCTCCGTTGAAGTTTCATTTGCTTCAGTTCTCCAATCTTACCCCCAGCTCCTGATACTTTAGTCAAACTACTAGAAACTGGTTTCTCGATCGGAACCACTGTACCACTGCAAGATGCATCAGTTTTGCCAGCTTCTGAAATTTCTTGTACAATAGGATGAGACCTTCTCATGCGTATAGTGGGCAATGGAGTTAATGATTCTGCTATGACAGTGCCAGAAGAAGTACCTTCATAATGCTTTGCACCAACTTCTTCAACGGCAGGCGACAAAATGCCTTTGGGTGCTGAGCCACTCGATATTTGAAGGGGGTGGTGGACCTAAATCTGCATGCTTTATTTTATCCTTTGATCTCTTCGAGTTGGACGCTTCTCCTTGACTTTGACCAAGAATCTCTCCACGCTGTTTCTGGTCAACAGAAGAGGACTTTTGTAGCATGATGTCGCTTCCCTGTTTCATATTCTCATCATTGTTTTCATCTGGTTCATGACCAGAAAACCATGCCTCACTGCTTGTAGACTGATTTGGTGACTGCTTTCCACCTGACCTTGAATTATTGGATTCAGAACGTGAAGCCCACCGCAGTCGAACTATATCTGAGATGACACTCCACAAGGACCTGCCAGTTCTCTCAACAGCTCCATTCCCAGTTGTAGAAGTGGCCTCTGGTATTTCTGTCTTCAGAGATTCCTGGATAGATGGATCTGTCACATCCCACATTTCATCAGGAGGACCCTTCGTTCCAGATCCCCGAGAAGAATGCCTCGAGTCATGATCCTTCTTTTCAGAATCTCCAGAACTATATTGGCCACGCCCTTTTTGTTCATGTGGGTCACCCTCATGCACCAACTTTGTGTTGTATGTTCTCATCTCCTTCTGGACTTCAGAAGTGGAAGCTTCATGCCTTACCTTCTCAACAAACTCACCAACAAAATGCATGGAGGATTTTTGTAATTGAGCAGCTGGATCGATTGCATCTTCATGGGAGACAGAATTTACAGAACCCCCGTGAGTCTCACTCCCAGTTGCGCCATAGATTTCATGCTGCAAAGCTGGAGAACCCTCTAATGTAGGCACATGTAACGCACTAGAGCCACTCTCTATACCTTCACTACGAAAATCATATGTTCCAAGCCCACTGATTGGGTCAACACGCAGTTGAGCTCTAACTGTCGCATTTGAGATTGCCTTATTCTCCTTATTCACACCAACTTGATGCACCATAGATTGGGAGTCTAGTTTTAATGATGAGTGTGAAATAGGTGCCTCTTCTGACATGTCCTCGTGAAAATTCATCACCTCAGATTTCCTCTGTGAAATGAATGTGTTCTGATTATTAATGTTTTGGGTATTTGATATTCCCATAAGTTGTTGAAATTCTCCTCTTGAGCTCATTTGTGTATTGACCCCATGACCTGCTTGGTAGTGTTGCTCTACTGAATCATCAACCAACCTCGGAACCATAGTTGCATCACCTTCCTGGTTCTTCATTCTGGTGTCAGACAGTCTATGTGAAATGGAGGTCTCACTATTATCAATTTCTCGAATTTCTAATGATTTAGCAAGTTGCTGGGAATTCCTCCTATGTTTTTCTTCTCTAGTAACAAGGCCATCAGTTTTAAGCCTTTCCCTTGCTGTTTCCTGAACGAAAATCGAAGATCCAAGTATGTTTTCTTCCCTGCCTCTGTACTGCTTTTGGGAGCTGGAAGTTGTTTCAACAGCACTGTCATGGATCTCTGGCATCTCTGTGAATTGTTTATACTTTAACCTTGATTCAGATTGTCCACTGATTCGTTGAACTGCTTGTCTATGTTGCTGCCTCATTGCCTCATCAATATTCACAGCCAAACTTGACTTTTCTTTTCTATCATCATATTGCTTGTGGGAGCTAGAAGATTTTGCATAACCACTTGCACGGACATCTGATAATCTTGAGTGCTTTTCTGATGATTCCTTCCAAGACTCAGTTTGTTCAGTCAATTCTTCATTAAGCTTCTTCTCTGACCTTTTTCTCAAATCATAGTCAATGCCACTTGATGTTGCATGCAACCCTTTCACAGTATTTTCATTTCTCAAGACAACCCCTTGTTCCTCAACATAACTCCTGTGCCTATCAACCTCCTCTGAGACTTCCCCATCATATCTACTTTCTCTATGATCCCTCTCATACCCATTTGATGAATCTCCCGTGAATCCATCACGCTTGGCCTGAATTTTGCTATCACTCCCAAATTTACCCGAAGAAGAGAACGAATGATAAGATGGACAGCTCAAACCTTCACTTCTCGCCCTACAACTCTCACCTCTTGAAAATATTTCCATACTATCTTCATTCAGTCTACTATCCTCCTCAGTAGACTGAAATTTGACATATTCATACTCACGCTTCGAAGTACTCTCCAAAGCACATGATTCCACAGCTTTCTTTTTACTCTTAAAAGAAGAATCACCACTATTCTTCTCTCTCTTCTCCAACTGCACCCTCCAAACATTTCTATCTCTATCACCGATTCTCTGTCTAACACCAAAACACTCCTCACCCTCTTCCTCAGTCAACAAGCCAAGTATAACCTCAGCATCATCCACATTGAATCCATATCTTCCATTTTTTCTCCATTTCCCTCTTCTTCCAATAATACTCGTCTCCTTAAAAGTGCAAGATTTTCCATAAATACATTTCCTATTGGCATCACAAACCGGCAGCCGAGAATAACACTGATTTACACCATCCAAGATTAACCTCCTACCAGATGACCACTGAATTAAGGTAGATTGCCTCAACCCACATAAAAAGATAGGGTTTATGGGCCCTCTATATGAAAAATTATTATCAGAGCAAGCACAACAGGCTGAAGGTGGGAATAAAACGGGGCTCCTATCAACACATCTATCATCCAAGAAGCAAGGGTAATCATTAAATGAAAATGAAAGAGACCCTCTACACCTAAGTGATACAGTTGAACTAACATAGTAATTGTTTTGCATTTCTTCTTGCGTTAGAGTGAGGGAGGGAGAGTCTTACCTCGATAAGAAAAGTGGGTTTTGGAGGGTTTATTGGATTAGTGTAGCTGAAACTCTGATGAAATCCATCTGGGTTGGTGTCGCAGATCGGATTGCTGAAGTGAGAGATTGAAGATTTTATTTTTATTTATTTTTTTCTTTTTTGGTTAGAAAATAGAACTAACTAGTACTAAAATGAAGAAGAAGAAAAAGCAGCTATTTTTAGGAAATATTTCTCTTACATTAATCCCCTTCCGGGCCTGCCCAATATAGCGTAAGAATGGGCTGAGCGGTATGTCCTCTTTGTCAGCCCAATAATTTTTCTGCTTGTTTTAATGTAGTAAGATATTTAAGCCTAATATTTTAGATGGGTCGAATCATTTGGGATCGAAATTAAGAAAATGCAATTGGGCCTGAAATGAAAAAAAAATGGTAAATTGGTGTAATTAATCCTTATTATTCATTGATCTTAAACACAATTCATGGCTAATGAAATAGAAAAGTAATAACATAAGTGATTTCTGGGTGGATGTGGGCTTGCTTGCTAGTTTCCGTTTGTTACTTACTTAATTTTAAGGGTCCTTTACATAAATATACAACAAATAGAAAGTAATTACAAGAAAAGTGCATCAATCAAATAATTACAAAAAGAATGTATTTATTACAAAAAAAGTACAATTCACATTAATAAGGAAACCTAAAATCAAGGACAAATAACTGCCATAATTAATAATTCAAATTCAAATATTTATATCTAACAACAAAAACAAATTCAAATTCAAAATAATAATTCAAATTTAAATATTCAAATTCAAATCTTCATCTCCCTCACATACACTTTGAATATTTAAGTTTAAAGTTTAAACAGGCAGAAATTTTTAGCTACCTAATATAGGTTCCATCCACCCAATTTTTTTATAAGTATATTTTTATTATATATATTTATTTATTTCATTTACAGTAAACCGGCAGAATTTTTGTGTATTTCATTCGCAGGAAAACATCCCATGTCCCAAATCACCTGAGAAAATAAATTAATCTTCATCTTCACCACCGCTTACACCTCACATAAAATGACGCTTACACCGCATGCTAATCTCCGTCATTGTCAAAACGCCAATGAGAATAAGAAGAAGATTCGCCTACAAAAGTTTAAAAATAAATAAATGTATTTAATAATGTTCTCAATTTTTTTTATAACTATTTTGTTTCTCATAAATAATAAAATGGTTACTTTTGTATGAATTAGTTGGCTACCAACTCGCATCACATTCAAACGAAATTGGTAACTTAATAAAATTGAATTAGTTACCTTTGTACGAAAGTTTGTAAACTAATCGAATGAAGGTTTATTACCAACCGAATGAAGGTTTGGCTACCAACCTAATCATATTCAAAATAATTGGTAACTTAATAAAACTTAATTAGTTACCTTGGATACCCACCGCAATATGAAAAAAATTGAATGTGTAAAGGTGAAAAAATTGAAGGTGTCTTAGTATGAATTGAGCTTCATTTTGCCTAAAGAAAGTTTGTAACCAATTGAATGAAGGTTTGGCTACCAATCGCATCACATTCAAAATAATTGGTAATTTAATAAACTGAATTAGCTTCTTTGGACCCAATCCGCAATATAAAAAATTGAAGATTTGTCGTGAATAGAGGTGAGATGGGGCATACCTTCAAAATTTATAATTTGGTTCTCCAAATCTAATTAGAATAATCAAACCAAGAAGGATTCATTTATAATTTAAAATATATATAAACATGAAATTATCTAAAACGTGGGAGTATTCAAAATCGTTTTTTGAAGTCCATGAGATATGGATGATCCTGAAAATCCATGAATGATCCTTCCGTCTGTATCAAAAGAAGATTACCATTTTATTTGTAGTAACTTGCCATAAATGACCACCAATCAGTTGGTTGAGTGGTGTGCCTTTCTTCGTCAAACAAATTAAGAGGATAGTTGGATTTGTGATTGGAGAAATGATTAATGAAAAAAGACAACAATTTATGAGAAAGCATGTATGACTAACTAATATATATATATATATATATATATATATATATATATATATAAAAGATAACTAATCCATAAATTAAGGAATTTTAATTGAATACTAATTCCTTAAATTAAGGAATCCAAATTACACAAATATTGTAAATAAAGTGGGAAGTGTATTAGTTGTGTAAAAATTTTATGAGTGGACTATTGTTGTAATTATTTTTAAAAATATAATAGAATATGTAAATCACCCTAATTTTAATATGTAAATGGTTTCTTAGTTTTGATTGGTAGAAGAATGTCACAATTTGGAATCTATTGGCAGGCAGCTTTCTAACTTCTTTTTCCACCCGCCTCCGTGTCCCCATGCCCCATGCAGCAAGTTGTTCTTTAGTTTTTATAAGATGGATGGATGAATTATTGAAGCACCCACCGATGCTCGAAGTGAGACATAGTTAGTATCAAGTTTATTTTTGAATAAATTAGTCGATTGACTTACAGAGTGACACGCAGATGAGGTTTTATGTGTGTCAGTATTTTATTGATCAGTTGACCAATTTATCTAAAAATAAATTTCATACTAACCTAATCTCTGTCTGTTTGCCTGCGCAAATATATAAACTCATAATATAATATATCGATCTAAATTCTAGACTAATACTAAATGATATTGTAGTTTTAAAAAAAGTAAAAAACAAAAATTGAATGATTTTTATTAAATGATGTTAGCTTAGGTGTTTCAAATAAACAAAATCATCCATGTTAAAATGGGCCGTTATTTAAGGGGAAAGAAAATGTTGATAATCAAATTAATATTTTAAAATAATAATTCTAAATGAAGTTAATTAGGATCAAATTGTACTCCTTCCTTGACACGGACGGAGATTGTATTGTACCCACTCGTCTCTGGGGCATATATAGAGATTACTAATATTTGAGCTTGACCCTCCAACCATACATAGTGTTGTGCTCGCTCTCGGGGCCCTTCCTATAAAATTTACACAAGTAATATAATATAGTATTCTCAAAATTCAATAAATTTTTAAAGTTCAATAAAAAGTTGAATAAATTTTTAAGGATTCAATTCGTTCAACTCTAATATAACTAAATAATAGGTTTTTATAATTACAAATATTTTTGGATTCTTATGTGATCCAAAAACATTAAAAATACTGTATGAATGGATGATATCAAATTGAAAGAACGTTCTTAAAAAGACTCGGAATGAAACATGACAATATTTTATGATGTTGATTCAAATGATTTGTTTTTAGATCAAGGTAGGTGTGCTGATGAGTTGATGACCCCTCTCTAAATTTCTCCGAGACACCCTTGTAAAGGCGTTGGACCATTTATAGTTTTCTATTAAACATTCTGTTCAACAAAAAATTAGAAAAGAATGCGATGTTGGGTCACGATATTTCTCTCTTTAGGTAGAAAGTAAATTAGAACTTTACGTTTAATTAATCTATTGAGCCCCGTTTATTGAACCTTGAAAGTCATTTGAACTATTTATGAAACCCCATGAAACCTGGCTTTGGTTCATTGGACTAACCCATTGTACATTTTAATATCTATTACTTTGACTTGCGATGATGAAAAAGCATGATTATTGACTAAAACACCGCCTCGCATTAATGAGGATGAGAGATCATAGCCGGTTGGCCAGAGAAAAGCAAAGGACAAAAAGTAGTGGATAGTATCATTGCGTGCGATCCAGAGAACCCATCGATCGGGGGTTGTGTCGGATAGTAGTGGGTGGCCGCAATAATCCCGCGAAAGAGAGTATAACCTAGCCGGAGGTCTTCTTCACAAATAGAGTGCGTTCACATTCATATACACATATACACAACTTGAGAATTATTATCACTCTCAATACACTGTACATTACATCCTCCATTGTTAACCTTGTGAACACGTATCTCGACTCTCACCGAAAGCTATCCCCCATCCGGTCGTCGCCAAGCTTGTGGTGTTTATTGTGTTTACTGTGCAGGATCAGGGCGTCTTACGTGATTGGAACGTTGGAGAAGATCTTGGCGTTAACATTGGCGCTAGAAGGAGGGCTGAGTTCTAGTGTCATTGAAATTTTCAATCACAATCGTTTAACCTACTTCGGAAGATGGTGAGGAATAGAGATGGTACGCCAGAAGGGCAGACGATGGATGTTAGCTCATCACTGCCTCGTGTTTCGGTAAAGGATCGTTTGGGTCCTTCTAAAAGTGCTCACGAGAACACGACCTCTAAGCATAATTCGGGTGATCTCCGTCCAAAGATCCATGGTGGAGCCAAACGGAGGTTGGTCTTTAATGCGGATAAGGGGCATGATCGTGGTCAGGAGCGAGCAGAGGGCTCACCGACTAAGACTCATCGTCGAAGTGGTCAGGAGGACAAAGCTGCCAAGTTGGCGAGGATGGCAGATGAAGCAGATAAAGCCTTGGAGGTTCTGTTGAAGCAGAGAGAAGATATAGCCGAACAGATGCTTCGGGTGGCGGAGTTAAGGGACGAAGCATCTAGCCATGTATTCGATCCGAAAGCGAGTAAGCATAAGGAGACGCCACGGCGAGAGGGTAAAGAGCCGGAGTATTCTACACATGTGTCTAGGGATCGTTCTCACAGTAGGAGGAGATCGAGGAGCAGAACTCCCGTGGCCCCGAAGAAGGCATTGGTGGTCGCTGGTTCTCAGCATCGAGACGACGACAGACGGAGGAGCAGGTCGAGGGAGATCGTGCCAGAAACCAGAAGAAGAGAGCATCAGCGTGACCATTCTCATCATGAAGACAGAATTATACGCCGGAGTAGATCAAGAAGCCCCACAAGGGCAATGGGATCGGCAGGAGGAGGTCGATCCACTTAGAGGCAGAATGTCGTTCAGGAGAAAGAAGTCTCCTCGCAGCCCGAAGATGTTGATTTTTTAGTGAAAGAGTTGAAAGAGCTCCGAAAGCAGTTGGCTGAGGTTCAACAGGTGAAGGATACTCCGGGACAGAAGACATCCCCTTTTTCCTCGGATATTTTCAAGGAGAAGGCAGATATCACCAAGAAGTTGCCTCGTATGGAGAGTTACGATGGGTCCAGGGATCCTTACGACCATAGCCAGGCGTTCGACCGGCTGATGGACTATTATGACTTCACTGATGCTGCCAAGTGCCACACCTTTGTCACAACGCTGAGAAAAGATACGAGACAGTGGATGGGGACTTTACCATCAGATTCGATATCTTCTTGGACCGAGCTTTGTGATAAGTTCCATGCCCGTTTTGGGAGCAACCGAAGAAGAGGAAAGTCTACAGGTTCTCTGGCACAGGTCCGACAGTTCACCAGCGAATCTTTAGGCCAGTATGTAAAGAGGTTCAGAGAAGCGGTTGGTCGGTGTCCGACCTCAATGATCTCGGTGTCAGAGGTTTGTTCCGTGAGCAAGGCTAGATCTGGTGAAGTCCGAGAAGTTGGTGAAGAAGTTGATGTTCCACCATTCTAAGAGCCTGGCAGAAGCCTTTGACAAGGCAGAAGGTTATATTGTTGTAGAAGAGGCTATGAACAGCCTGAAGCGTCCTTCTTCGGACCAATTAAAGGAGATAAAAGTTCCCAAGGCCGAGGCCGATCAGAGGAGAACGGGGGGTATAATGATCGGCCAGAGGGCAGTTCAAAAAGTACAATAACTCATGGTGACAAGGAAGCAATCGTCCACCTGTTTCCGCCTCGAAGGTGAATAAGGTTTACACCAAACTGAACATAGATAGGTCAGTGATTTTGGATTAGATCAGAAACCAGCCTTTCTTCGAGCCACCTCGTGATAATTATAGGACAGGACAAGACAACTCTCGTAAATATTGTGGCTATCATCAAGCCGCAGGCCATGACACTAATGAGTGTTGCAATTTAAAGGATTTCATGGAGAAGAAGATTCAAGGCGGTTTACTGGTTCAGTATGTGGCCAGGAAGGACCAACAAGATCAGCAGAGTATCGACCGTACTGTTTAGACGGTTCAAATGGCTCCATCCATCCAAAATGCTCCAGTACCATCGCCAAGGCACGTCATCGATGTAATAACCGGTGGAACTGTAGGGAAGTTGGTAGGGAAGAAGAGAAGGGCTTACCTAAATTCGGTCATGTCTATGGCGGGTGCTCCCCTGAAGACCGACAGACCATTCCCAGGAACCGTCATATAATTTACGGATGCAGATTATCCTTCGGAGCCCATCAAGCCACATGAAGGGGCATTGGTGATCACAGCACAAATGGGCTCGGTGGATGTGAAACGCATGATGATAGACAACGGGTCTTCGGTGGATATTTTGTATGCCCATACCTATCAGAGGATGCATCTTGGTGGGCAAAAAATGGAGGTCGAGCAGGAGGCTCCTTTATACGGCTTCAGCAATAATCCAGTCAAAGTTGTAGGCACTATTGAACTCCTAGTTATCTTCGACACAACTCCTCAGCAGGTAGAAATAACGTGTAAATTCTATGTTATGCATGTAGATTCGGCTTACAACGCCATACTAGGAAGGCCTACATTGACGGCCCTCCAAGCTGTGACTTCCATCCCTCATTTCAAAATGAAGTTCCCCACGGCGCATGGAGTAGGAGAGGTGGCGGGGGACTTAGATCTGGCCCGACGATGTTATCGGAATGCTGTTATTTTCTCCGGAGTGGGGGTCAGCAAATAGAAACAGACAATGGCAATTGAGATCGAGCCCTTCACTGAGAGTAGCTCGGAGCCATTGGTAATCCCTGCAGGTGGGACAGAGGAGATCGAGTTTATCCTCGGAAAACCAGACAAGACAGTGAAGATCGGCTCGGGTCTACCAGAGCCTCTTCGGACAAACCTTATGGAACTCATTCGCTGCTATGTGGATATTTTTGCATGGGAACCACAGGACATGCCTGGAGTTAGCTGAAAGATAGCTGAGCACAGATTAGATGTAGACCCCTCGAAGAAGCTAGTTCGGCAGAAAAGGCGGATCTTTGCACCAGAGCGACAGAAGATCATTGATGAGGAGATTGCAAAGCTGTTAGCTGCTGACTTCATCTATGAAATTGATTACCCGGAGTGGATGACGAATGTGGTGTTGGTGCAGAAGCAGAATAGAAAATGGCGGGTTTGCATCGACTACACTGATCTCAATAAAGCTTGTCCGAAGGACTTTTATCCTTTTCCCCATATCGACCAGCTCATCGATGCCACTTCGGGGTATGCATTACTAAGCTTTATGGATGCTTTTTCAGGTTATCATCAAATATCCATGTGCAAAAAGGACATTCCAAAGACAACATTCATTACACACCGTTTGGTGTACGCCTACAAAAAGATGACTTTTGGCCTTATAAATGCTGGAGCCACCTACCAGAGAATGATGAACTTCATATTCAACAGGCAGCTAGGGAAAAACATGGAGGTTTATGTAGATGACATGATCGTGAAGAACATGCAGGTTCAGAAACATTTGGACGACCTGGAGGAATGCTTTCAGACTGTCCATCATCGTCAACTGAGACTCAATCCGGCCAAATGCACTTTCGGCCTCGGTGCAGGAAGGTTTCTGGGATATCTGGTCAGTCAGAGGGGAATCGAAGCCAACCCGGAGAAGATCCAGGCCATTCTTGACATGAAAACACCTCAGTCGTTCAAAGACGTCCAACGTCTGACTGGTAGAATTGCGGCTTTAAGGAGGTTCGTTGCCAAATCTGCGGAGAGATGCCTTCCTTTCTTTAACACATTGAAGGGGCCGAAGAATGCGAAGACGTTCCAGTGGACTTCAGAGTGTGAAGACGCCTTCCAAAACATAAAGACATATCTGTCTTCTGCTCCTTTATTGGTGAAGCCTGCCCCAGCAGAGACCTTATATTTATACCTTGCAGCAAGTTCGTTGGCAGTTGGAGCAGTGTTGGCTCGAGAAGTCAGTGGGAAGCAGCATTCGGTCTATTATGTCAGTCACGTCCTACGAGATACTGAAACTAGGTACCCGAATATTGAGAAATTTGCCTTTGCTTTAATAATTGCTAGTAGAAAGCTTCGGCATATTTTCAAGGTTAATTCTCTGTCGCTCTACACTACCACCATTCAAGAAGGTGATGAGCAAGCCGGAGGTTTCGAGGAGACTAGTAGCATGGACTATGGAGTTGTCCCAATTTTTCATTGAATACCATCCCCGAACTGCTATCAAAGGTCAGGCCTTGGCCGATTTTATGGTGGAATGTTCGTTCCAAGAAAGCGAATCTTAGAGTTGCGGAGGCTTGAGACGTCCGTCGAGCAATTGCGCTTTTCTTGATAGGTTAGAATGCTTGGGCGCTTATATATAAATGGATCCTCTACGGTGGTTATTAGTATAAAGGTGAATTATCTTGACGAGTCCGGAGGATTCAAAGTTCAATGAGACCATCGATTCGAGGTTTAAAGCGACGAAACAACGGCCGAGTATATGAAACGGTGTTGGCGGTGTTCGATTAGCAAAGAGTCTAGAAGTCCGAAGCTAATCATTTACGATGACTCTCGGTTGGTCGTCAAACAACCGCTTGGAGATTATGAAGCTCGTGGGACCAGGATGATCAAGTATCCGGCGTAATTAAAAGACCGACTTCATGATTTCCGTTTTCGTATGAGTTTTAGGGCATAGAAACGACAATTCCATTCCATTGCATCATGACGATCGGTCGGTCGCCACTACGGATGCGAGATGTTTTCAACGGATCGGTTTATTTGGAAGTTTTGCGGCGAAAGAGTGTTGTTCAAAGATGGTTGATGTGTATCGAGCTATCTAATTGCTGGATGACTCCCTACATCGAATATTTGGCAGATGGCATCATTCCTTCAGATCAGATGTTGGCAAAGAAGATCAAATACAAGAGTTCCAATTTTGTTCTTATTGATGGGGATCTTTATCGATTGGCATTTTCCTCACCATTCTTTGAAGTGTCCGGGTTCCATCCGAAATGAGTATGCTCTTCGGGAGGTTCACGAGGGTATTTACGGTGATCATATGGCTGCCAAGTCTTTGGCTTATAAAGTACTTCGACAGAGATACCATTGGCCTACAATTTTCAAAGAAGCTACAGAGTATGTCAAGAAATGTGAAAAATGCCAGCTCAACAGTCCAATCTCACATCAGCCACCAGAAGAGCTATATTCGATTTTATCTCCTATACCCTTTACTGTCTGGGGGGTAGATATATTGGGTTCGTTGCCTAAAGCTAAAGGTCAGCTTTTTCATAGTTGCTATTGATTACATGACTAAGTGGGTAGAGGCGAAGCCACTTCGGTTAATAACGGAACAAGAGTGTTTGAAGTTCATAAAAGAGTCCGTAGTGTTTCGCTTCGGAATTCCTAAAGTGTTGATATCGGACAACGGACATCAGTTCGTGGGATCAAAATTTGAAGGATTTTTAAAGGAGCTGAGGATTCAGCATAAGAAGACTTCGGTGGTTCACCCACAGTAAAATGGGCAAGTTGAGGTGACCAACAGGACGCTGCTGAACGGGATCAAGCGCAGACTAGATGAAGCTAAAGGAAGATTGCCAAAAGAGCTGCTCAACGTGTTGTGGGCTTACCGGACTACACCGAGGACCACCATAGGGGATTCACCTTTTCGACTGACCAATGGTACTGATGCCTTAGTCCAGTCGAAATTGGATCTCCAAGTCTTCGAGTCAGTCAATTCAAAGAGATCTACAATGACGAAGGACTGAAGGCCAACTTGGATCTGCTAGAAGAAGTCAGAGAGGTAGCTTTGCTCAAATTGGTTGCTTATCAACGAAGAGTAACTAAGCATTACAACAAAGGGGTCAAACTTCGCAAATTCGAAGTAAGGGACTTCGTCCTTAGAGAAGTCGAAGCATGTACACCTCAAAACACGGGAAAGTTAATGCCGAACTGGGAAGGGCCATATGAGGTGATCGAAGTATCAAAGCCAGGCACTTATCGGTTAAAGGCATTAGATGGGTCCGAGATCAAGAACACTTGGTGTGACGCCCCCAAAATAGGTATACATCACCTATTCTGAGTTGTCAATACATGGTACAGAAACAACTACAACTTTATTATTACAACCGTAAAACTGTGAGTTTGAATACAAATATTATCTTCTAAATAATATCTATACTCAAATAAATCCTCATCACATTTATTGATACATTATTTTACAAAAATGGTGAGGACTACTAAACAATTCTTTCTAAAACCTTCATTCCATACCCCCACTGCACTCGCTATATTCTCGCCTCCCGAGAAGAAAAATGGAACAAAAGGAAAAGGGTGAGCTCAACTAGCCCAAGAAAGAATATTATGACTAAGATAATATACAACAAATTACCGTTAGTCTTCAACAGGAAAAATCTAATAGAATACAATAGACAACAAATTTTAAATCAATATTCGCAGCTGAAATAATAATTCATTAGAAGAGTTAAGTAGAGAATGCAAACTACTATCTTCTATGTATGAATTTAAAAGTTCATCGCTCTATCTTTTATCCCCGTAACATCAATCAATATACATCTCGGAATCAAATATTCATCTTTGCACTACAGCCAAAGATATTCATCAATTAATGGTCATGTTCATCTAAACACTGCTCATCTTTGCACTACTACCAAAGATATTCTTCAAAATCATTCATCTTCGCACTACAAAGCCAAAGATATTCAATAATATCATCATTTAAGACCGAGGATGATGAAAAATATTTTTAAAGAAACGAATCCAATGAAACAAAATGACAAGGATTAAGGATTAAGGATTCGTGATTTGTTTTATCCATGTTCAAAAATACCCTCAAAAATAATCATAGTGGTGTAAAATTCAAGAATGATTAAAACATGGATACAATCAAAGCTAGTATCCGAATAGATATTTTGGACAAAAAGAAGAAATTTTATTTTTCGAATAGTGTAAAGGTCAGATATAATAAAGTATATCGTGAATAATTATCAGACACCAAAAGATAGAAATTTCCCAAAAAACATCTTAAGAACCCGAATAATACTAAAAATTCCAAATTTGATAAAAACTTCAGATCATATATTTGAATAATGATATTGAAGAATAATAACATTACAAAAAAAAAATATCCCTCACCTTGAAGAAAAAGTTTCAACCAATATTTGATATAATAATATTGAAGAAATAATATCATTTGAGAATAAAATAACATATACTCAAAATACTCACAAGAATACGATTAGTATTATAGAGAAAAAAACTTCAGCTATAGTCTGATTTTCAATTCTAACCTAAGACCCTATTTATAGGAAAAATCGCTTAAATACTAAAAGTTATAAAATTTAATAAATTAATATATAATTATATAAATTTCCTACGCATGCCTAGAATCTGATTTCAACCATCAAACACATGCCACATTCTAGAAAAAGTAAGAAAAACGTTTTTCTAATTTTAAATATTTTAAACTTCCAAAATCAATTATTTTGAGCTTGAACTTCAATAATTCATAATAAATAGCCCTTTCATCGTAAAATTCAAATCTCGCAAGTTTTTATAGGAAATTCAATTCTCTACAACTTTACGAAGAAAGTTTTTCCAAATTCCAAATAGAAATTGACCAAAATCCACAAACGAAGCGATTTTTATGTGCTATAATCAAATTTCAACCAATAAATGGGGTCCAATTTACATGTTTAACATGTTTTAAACATTTATTGCAACAAAAATACTCTTCCTCCTCGTATACTCATATATCCCATATTCGTTGTAAAATATCACCATTATTATATTATTAAAATATAATAATATATTTAAATGAATTATTTTATCGTAAAAAGATAAAATTTCAATTTTCAACAATTGTCACATTAAAAATTTTCTCCATCTATATCCACATAAAATCAATATTTTCCTCATCATATGAATCAATAATTAATTATTCACAAATAATATTACGTAATCACAATATTGATAACTGCAGCGCCTCAGGAAGAGGGGCTTTCCAATAAGAATTTCTCCTCATCTTGGCTCCGCAATTAGGTGACCAAACCTCTCCTTAGATGTAACTTTCTAGACATTGCCAATAATGTTATCTAATAATATTATTCAGATAATATGAATTATTGCTTCGATAATGAAAAATACCGTGTAATGACAATTATCAAAACAACAAAGAATATAAAATATCAACGCAAAGAATTATTAATAAAATATTTGAACAAAGAATTATCAGTAACCATTATTGAGTAGTGCCTTCTTCACGTAAGAATCAATAATTGGTGCATAATCTGCAAGTGCCTTCTTGTGTTTTAACCACCGAGTATTTTAACAAGATAATCTGTAGAATAACTACACCGTTATTTTTAAACAACTTATATTTGTCGCTTTCTTCATCCAATCGCTTTCAAGTTATGGGGCCCACACATGGTCATTACTGGTCGCATTTAATATTCCTCGACAAAGATGAATATTCCACGACCAAACGAATATTCCCCGACAACAATGAATATTTTATAACCACTTGCTTATTTTGAAATATTTGCATATTTTACCCCTAACTATCCACATTAATCAAATCAACCCTTACTATTTCAAAATAATAAATAGAAAAATAAATTTCATTAATAATAAGTTGGGGTCTTACAACCTCCCTCCTTATGAAATTTCGTCCTTGAAATTGACGTGACGTGCACTGTGTTTTCAAAAGGTGAGGATACCTCGCTTTCATTTCCGCTTTCAATTCCCGTGTCATTTCTCTATAGCATGATTCCTCCACAAAACTTTAACTTGTGGTATGACCTTTCATGCGTAGGACATGCTCCTTCCTATCCAAGATCTTGACAGTACCTCCTCATACGTTAAGTCTTCTACTATCTCGTCCTGGTTCTAACTCTATAACGTGGTTCGGGTCTTTCACATATTTACGAAGCATGATATGTGAAACACATTATGAACACGAGACATACTTTGAGGTAACGCGAAGTCTATAGGCTACATTTCCTACTCGGTCAAGAATTTGAAATGGACCAATAAATCGTGGATTGAGCTCTCCTCTCTTCCCAAATCTTGTAACTCCCTTCCACGGAACAACTCATGCAACAATACATGATCCCCTACACTAAATTCCACGTCCTTTCGATGAAGATCCGCATAACTCTTTTGTCGATCTTGTGCCGCTTTGTATACGTTGTCAATCATTTGGATCTTTTCCGTAGTCATACGTCTTAACTTTCGGTCCTAACAATGTTGCTTCACCCACCTCGTCCCCAACATAACGGAGAGCGACACTTTCGTCCCATGTAATGCTTCAAATGGAGCCACACCTATACTTGCACGATAACTGTTGTTGTAGGAGAATTCTACCAATGGTAAATACTTATCCCAACCGCCTCTTGAAGTCTAGGACACGAGTCTTAATAAATCTTCAAGAGTTTGAATAGTCCTTTCGATTGTTCGTCTGCTTGAGGATGGTATGCCGAATCGAATCAGAACCGCGCTCATAGCTTTTTGCAAGCTAACCCAAAATCTTGAAGTGAATCTTGGGTCACGATCCGAAACTATGGATACAGTGCATGCCATGCAACCTCACAATCTCATTCACGTACATACTAGCAAGACGCTCAGTGAATAAGTCTCCGTGATCGGCAAGAAATGAGCGCGACTTGGTTAATCTATCAACAATAACCCAAATAGCATTGATGCCCTAAGAAACCGTAGGAAGACCCGTGAACGAAATCCATGGTAATGTGTTCCCACTTCCATTTCGAATCTCAAGTGGTTGCAATCGGACCCTTAGGTACCGTGATGCTCTCGCCTTTCCACGCCGACAAGTTAAACACATTGAGATAAACTTTGCAATCTCTCTCTTCATATTATTCCACCAAAATGTATGTCAAGATCACGATACATTTTAGTACTTCCAGGATGGATTGCAAATGGTGTATCAGGTGCCCTCCATCATAATCTTGTACTTCAAATCGAGTCGTTAGGAACACAAAGTCTAGAGTGGACTCAAGTATTCCTTCTTCATCAATTCTCGCTTAATAGCTCCTTCTTGTACTTTCTTCTTCATACGCATCACCTCCGGGTTCGGTGGCTTGAAAGCAACCTTAACTTTTTCTATTAAAGTTGGCTCTACGCGTATACTTGACATCATCGCACTCATTCCCGCATATGATCTTCTACTCAACGCGTCACCTACCACGCTCGCTTTTCGGGATGGTATTGAATAAGTGTGGTCGTAGTCTTTCAATAGCTCGAGCCAACGTCATTGTCGTCAGATGTTGAGTTCTTTTTGAGTGAAGAAATATTTAAGGCTTTTATGGTCCGAATATATCTCCACTTTCTCCCATATAGATAGTGCCTCCATATCTTTAGCGCTGAAAACGATTGCCGCTAACTCTAGATCATGAGTAGGATAATTCCTCTCATACTCTTTTTAAGTTGTCATGAGGCATAAAGCTATGACTTTCCCACGCTGCATGAGAACACATCCTAACCCTTTGCACGAAGCATCATTTGTGTAGATAACAAATCCATCCGAACCGGATGGTATTGTTAGAACAGTCTTAGAAATAAGTCTCCTCTTAAGCTCTTGGAAACTCTTCTCGCATTCTTCGCTCCAAACGAATTTTGTATCCTTCCGAGTTAGTTTGGGTTAATGGAGTAGCGATTCGAAAAAACCCTTCCACGAATCTCCGATAATAACCAAATAAGCCCAAAAACTACGACTCTTGATCAATCGACTTGGTTGCTCCAACTTTGTATTGCTTCAATCTTCACGGATCAACAGATACTCCATGTTTCGACACCACGTGCCCAAGGAATGCTACTTCCTCGCCGAACTCGCATTTCTTTAATTTGTCATATAGTTTGTTTTCACGAAGCCTTTGGAGTACCAAATTTCAAATGGTGTTCATGATCTTCACGACTTTTGGAATATATAAGGATGTCATCAATAAAGACAACAACAAATGATCCAAATATTCCTTGAATACTCGGTTCATCATATCCATGAAAGTCATAGGAGCATTAGTCATCCGAAAGACATGACTAAGAATTCATAATGCCCATACCGAGTTCGAATGCGGTCTTTGAATATCCTCGCCTAATCTTCAAATTGATGATATCCGAATCGAAGATCGATTTTTGAAAAGAATTGTGCCCTCAGAATCGGTCAAACAAGTCATCAATACGAGGTGAGGATACCTATTCTTGATGGTGACATGGTTCAATTCCCGATAGTCAATACAAAGTCGCATACTCCGCTTTTCTTCTTTACGAATAATAAAACGAAGCACCCCAAGGAGATGTACTAGATTTAATGAAATCGATGTCCAACAATTCACAGAGTTGGACCTTTAACTCCTGAAGTTCAATAGAGCCATTCGATATGGGGTTTTAGAAATGGGCTTTGTACTGTGTTCAAGATCAATAAAGAATTCAACTTCACGCTCGGGGGTAGGCAAGGAAGTTCTTCAGAAATACGTCGGAAAAGTCAATAACAACAGGAATATTATTCAAATTTGACGTGTCTTTATTCAAATCCATAACATGGGCTAAGAAAGCTTGACATCCGCTTTTTCAATAAACGAATAGCTTTATGATTAGATATGATGAAGGATTGATTTTAATGGTTTAGTTGCTTGAATTAAATAACAAGTCAAGTTGGTTAGGAATATGAAAACTAACAACCTTACGAAAACAATCAATTTTGGCATGATGAGTAGTTAACCAATCAATCCCTAAAATCACATCAAAAGCAAGTATCTTTAAAGAGATAAGTTCAACAGTAAGGTAATGGTGCCAACTTGAATCAAACAAGATTTATAAACAATGGATGTGATGAAAGTTTCTCCTAACGGAGTTTCCACAGATAGGTCAAAGTCTAATTTCTCCTGAGTCAAGTTTAAACGTTGAGCACAAGCAGAGAGATAAATGAATGGGTAAAGACCTTGATCAAGTAAGGTATAAACTTCGCAAGAATTTATAAATAAACTTACCCGTGATCACCTCGTTTGGGTTCCTCGATTTTGACCAATCACAACAAACGCCTTCCAGAACCATTGACTTTGACTTTTACGGGATAGTCTTTTGAGTCACCGTCCTCATTGAACTAGGTTTTCGCTACCGCATAATCTCGAAAGCGATATGTCCTTCATTTCCACAATTATAGCATACCTTGAATCTGTTGTGGATAGTTGGATTTGATATGTCCCTCTTTCCGCATTTATAGCGTATGACCGGTGGGTCGTTTCTCCTCCCTTAGAACCGATTCTTTGCCAAGACCGTCTGCTTCACATGGTCGTTGTTAAATCTCCTCTTTTAAAATCTCCTCCCGACTCGCTTTCTTCTATTTTCATGGCTATGATTACCACCAGAGTGGTTACCATTTTGTCCGTCTCTGCTTTTCTCCGCCGGTTATCATTATTCTGCTGATCGCTATCTCTCGTACGATCCTCGGTTATGGTCCTCGGTTGACCGTACTTCGTTATCTCACTCTAATAATTGAGCCCTATTTACAACATCCGGTCAGAGAGAAAGTTTATGAGAAATGAGATCTTGACGTATCTTGGGTTTCAAACCTCTAAGAAACATCCGCGTCATACGCTCCTCATTCTCCACCAAATGAGGTGCAAACTCGATAACTCGCAAACTTTGCCTCGTCTTTGAGACACCGCCATGTTGTTTTGCTCTAATCGATGAACTCCACTTCCTTCATATGCACGAACACTTTCGGGAAAGTATTTGTCATTAAATAGTTTTTGAAACGCTTCCCAAGACATCTTTGAGTGCGGTACGGATGGAGTACGCTTCACAGACTCCCACCAAGATGATCTGCCTTCGCCACGGAACATAAAGGTGGCGAATGGAACCTTCGTTCCTCCGTGCATCCCAAGACATCGAATATCTTGGTAAATTGCTTGACCCATGTTTCCGCCATGATCGGATCTGCTTTCCCTTAAATTCTGTGGTCCCAACTCTTTGAACTGCTTGGCTGTGACAACCCGTGAATTGCTATCATTTCCTCCTCAGATTTTGAACACGAGTCTCCTCGTCGATTTTGCATGAATCTAAAAAAAACTTCTAAACATCCCCTCGTTCATCATCTCGCTTTCGGTGGGTGTTGTTCACGGGAGGAACATTGCCACTGTTGCAGACGTTCTCCTCGTTGGTGAAAGACAGCATCTCCACGGTCTCATTTCCATTGTTAATATTCTCAATCGACATTCTCAAATCATCGTCATAAAACAAGGGTTAATTAAGGAAATCAATTTATCACATAATATCCTTATATATCGACTCAACTAAAAAAATAAGCTTAGGTAGGACACCTTTAAGCGAAGGATTTACTCGTCTCTCCTCCTAGTTCTATTCCCCGATCTCCGCCAGAGATCATATCCTAGCTAAGCTCGATACTAATCATGACGCCCCCAAAATAGGTATACATCACCTATTCTTCAAGTTGTCAATACATGGTATGTAAACAACTACAACTTTATTATTACAAATCAGAAAAGCGTGAGTTTGAATACAAATATTATCTTCTAAATAATATCTATACTCAAATAAATCCTCATCACATTTATTGATACATTATTTTACAAAAATGGTGAGGACTACTAAACAATTCTTTCTAAAACCTTCATTCCATACCCCGACTCGTACTCGCTATATTCTCGCCTCCTGAGAAGAAAAATGGAACAAAAAGGAAAAGGGTGAGCTCAACTAGCCCAGTAAAGAATATTATGACTAAGATAATATACAACAAATTACCGTTAGTCTTCAACAGGGAAAAATCTAATAGAATACAATAGACAACAAATTTTAAATCAATATTCGCAGTGGAAATAATAATTCATTAGAAGAGTTAAGTAGAGAATGCAAACTACTATCTTCTATGTATGAATTTAAAAGTTCATCGCCTATCTTTTATCCTGTAACATCAATCAATATACATCTGAATCAAATATTCATCTTTTTGCACTACAGCCAAAGATATTCATCGACCGTCATGTTTCATCTAAACACTGCTCATCTTTGCACTACTGACCAAAGATATTCTTCGAAAATCATTCATCTTCGCACTACGGGCCGGAGATATTCAATAATATCATCATTTAAGACCGAGGATGATGAAAATATTTTAAAAGAAACGAATCCAATGAAACAAAATGACAAGGATTAAGGATTAAGGATTAAGGATTCAGATTTTGTTTTATCCATGTTCAAAATACCTCAAAAATAATCATAGTGGTGTAAAATTCAAGAATGATCAAAACATGGATACAATCAAAGCTAGTATCCGAATAGATATTTTGGACAAAAAGAAGAAATTTTATTTTTCGATGAATAGTGCCGTATTCCTTGGGCACGTGGTGTCGAAACATGGAGTATCTGTTGATCCGTGAAGATTGAAGCAATACAAAGTTGAGAGCAAACAAGCTTCGATTGATCAAGTACGTAGTTTTTGGGCTTAAGTGGTTATTATCGGAGATTTGTGGAAGGGTTTTCTCGAATCGCTACTCCATTAACCCAAATAACTTTAAGGATACAAAATTCGTTTGGAGCGAAGAATGCGAGAAGAGTTTCCAAGAGCTTAAGAGAGACTTATTTCTAAGACTGTTCTAACAATACCATCCGGTTCGGATGGATTTGTTATCTCAATGATGCTTCGAGCAAAGGGTTAGGATGTGTTCTCATGCAACGTGGGAAAGTCATAGCTTTATGCCTCATGACAACTTAAAGAGTATGAGAGAATTATCCTACTCATGATCTAGAGTTAGCAGCAATCGTTTCATATTAAAGATATGGAGGCACTATCTATATGGGGAGAAAGTGGAGATATATTCGCACCATAAAAGCCTTAAATATTTCTTTACTCAAAAAGAACTCAACATGCGACAATGACGTTGGCTCGAGCTATTGAAGACTACGACCACACTATTCAATACCATCCTAGAAAAGCGAACGTGGTAGTGACGCGTTGAGTAGAAGATCACATGCGGAACGAGTGCGATGATGTCAAGTATAATGACAGAGCCAACTTTAATAGAAAAGTTAAGGTTGCTCAAGCCAATGCCCCGGCTTGATCATGATGAAGAAGAAGAAAGTACAAGAAGGAGCTATTCCTAAGCGAAATTGATGAAGAAGGAATACTTGAGTCCACTCTAGACTTTGTGTTCCTAACGACTCGATTTGAAGTACAAGATTATGATGGAGGCACACAATACACCATTTGCAATCCATCCGGAAGTACTAAAATGTATCGTGATCTTCGACATACATTTTGGTGGAACAATATGAAGAGAGATTGCAAAGTTTATCTCAATGTGTTTAACTTGTCAACGTGTAAAGTGAGACATCTGGTACCTAAGGGTCCATTGCAACCACTTGAGATTCCGAAATGGAAGTGGGAACACATTACCATGGATTTCGTTTACGGGTCTTCCTACGGCTTTCTCGTGGCATCAATGCTATTTGGGTTATTGTTGATAGATTAACCAAGTCTCTTCATTTCTTGCCGACACGGAGACTTATTCACTTGAACGCCTTGCTAGTATGTGACGTGAATGAGATTGTGAGGTTGCATGGCATGCCCGTATCCATAGTTTCGGATCGTGACCCAAGATTCACTTCAAGATTTTGGGTTAGCTTGCAAAAAGCTATAGGCACGGATTTACGATTCTGGGCTTCATACCCATCCTCAAACAGACGGACAATCGAAAAGGACTATTCAAACTCTTGAAGATTTATTAAGACTCGTGTCCTGACTTCAAGGCGGTTGGGATAAGTATTTACCATTGGTAGAATTCTCCTACAACAACAACAGTTATCGTGCAAGTATAGGTGTGGCTCCATTTGAAGCATTATATGGACGAAAGTGTCGCTCTCCAAAGATGTTGGGGCGAGGTTGGTGAAGCAACATTGTTAGGACCCGAGTTAAGACGTATGACTACGGAAAAGATCCAAATGATTCGACAACGATACAAACGGCACAAGATCGACAAAAGAGTTATGCGGATCTTCATCGAAAGGACGTGGAATTTAGTGTAGGGGATCATGTATTGTTCATGAGTTGTTCCACGGAAGGAGTTACAAGATTTGGGAAGAGAGGAAAGCTCAATCCACGATTTATCGGTCCATTTCAAATTCTTGACCGAGTAGGAAATGTAGCCTATAGACTCGCGTTACCTCCGAGTATGTCTCGTGTTCATAATGTGTTTCACATATCATACTTCAGTAAATATGTGAAAGACCCGAACCACGTTATAGAGTTAGAAACCGGACGACGAAAAGCCAAAGACTTAACGTGTGAGGAGGCACTGTCAAGATCTTGGATAGGAAGGAGCATGTCCTACGCAAGAAAGGTCATACCACAAGTTAAAGTTTTGTGGAAGGAATCATGCTATAGAGGAAATGACCTCGAATTGGAAACGGAAATGAAAGCGAGGTATCCTCACCTTTTGAAACACCGAGTACGTACGTCAATTTCGAGGACGAAAATTTCATAAGGAGGGAGGTTGTAAGACCCCAACTTATTATTAATGAAATTTAATTTTCTCTATTTATTATTTTGAAATAGTAAGGGTTGATTTGATTAATGTGGATAGTTAGGGGTAAAATATACAAATATTTCAAAATAAGCAGTGGTTATAAAATATTCATTGTTGTTTGGGAATATTCGTTTGGTCGTGGAATATTCGTGCTTGTCGGGAATATTAAATGCGACGGGCGTAGCCATGTATGTGGGCCCATAACTGAGCGCGATTGGATGAAGAAAACGAAAAATATAAGTTGTTTAAAAATAACGGTGTAGTTATTATTGCTAATTAATCTTGTTAAAATACTAGGGGGGTTAAAACACACGAAGATACCAGCGTATTGCACCAATTATTGATTCTTACGTGAAGAAGGCACTACTCAATAATGGTTACGATAATTCTTTATTCTCAATTTTATTAATAATTCTTTGCGTTGATATTTTATATTCATTGTTGTTTCAATAATTGTCATTACACATATTTTTCATTATCGAAGCAATAATTCATATTATCCTAATAATATTATTAGATAACATTATTGGCAATGTCTAGAAAGTTACATCTAAGGAGAGGTTTGTCACCTAATTGCTGGCGCCAAAGAAGAGAGAAATTCTTATTGAAAGCCCCTTTCTGAACCGCCTCGGTTGTCAATATTGTGATTACGTAATATTATTTGTGAATAATTAATTATTGATTCATATGATGAGGAAAATATTGATTTTATGTGGATATAGATGGAGAAAATTTTTAATGTGACAATTGTTGAAAATTGAAATTTTATCTTTTTCGATAAAATAATTCATTTAAATATATTATTATATTTTAATAATATAATAATGGTGATATTTTTACAACGAATGTGGGATATATGAGTATACGAGGAGGAAGAGTATTTTTGTTGCAATAAATGTTTAAAACATGTTAAACATGCTCGGTGGACCCCATTTATTGACCAAAATTTGATTATAAATGTAAAATCGCCTGGTTTGTGGATTTCGGTCCAATTTCTATTTGGAATTTGGAAAACTTTCTTCCGTAAAGTTGTAGAGAATTGAATTTCCTATAAAAACTTGCGAGATTTGAATTTTCTGATGAAAGGGCTATTTATTATGAATTATTGAAGTTCCAAAGTTCAAAATAATTGATTTTGGAAGTTTAAAATATTTAAAATTAGAAAAACGTTTTTCTTTACTTTTTCTAGAATGTGACATGTGTTTGATGGCTGAAATCAGATTCTAGGCATGCGTAGAAATTTATATAATTATATTATTAATTTATTAAATTTTACTGCTTTGGTGTTCTAAAGAATTTCCTATAAATAGGGTCTTTAGGTTAAATTGAAAATCACACCGTAAATCAAGTTTTCTCTCTCTATATTATCGAAAATATTCTTGTGAGTATTTTGAGTATACTTTTGAGTATTGTTAGACGGTGCAAGTTCCCTTCAAAGACTATATCCCAGATATCCAAATTTAAAAGACTAATCTTTCGAGGTAAGGGATGTTATTTTCTTCTCAAATGATATTATTTCTTCAATATTATTATCTTTGAAATATTGGTTGAAACTTTTATCAAATTTGAAACTTTTTCATGTATCTGAAGTTATTATTCACGAAGTTACTATTCACGAGTTACTATTCACGATTACTATTCACGAAGTACTATTCATTAAGTTAAGCGTGAAGATATTTTTTGGGAAATTTCTATCTTTTGGTGTCGGAGTAATTATTCACGTATACGGCACTATTCACGTATCTGACTATTCAATTTAAAAATAAAATTTCTTTTTTTGTCCAAAATATCTATTCTCGATACTAGCTTTGATTGTATCCATGTTTTAATCATTCTTGAATTTTACACCACTATGATTATTTTTGAGGTATTTTGAACATGGATAAAACAAAGTACGAATCCTTAATCCTTAATCCTTGTCATTTTGTTTCACTTTGGATTCGCTTCTTTAAAATATTTTTCATCATCCTCGGTCTTAAATGATGATATTATTGAATATCTTTGGCTGTTGTAGTGAAAAGATGAATGATTTCTGAAGAATATCTTTGGTAGTAGTGCAAAGATGAACAGTGTTTAGATGAATACGACCAATCGATGAATATCTTTGGCTGTAGTAGTGCAAAGATGAATATTTGATTCCGGATGTATATCGATTGATGTTACGAGGATAAAAGATGAGCGATGAACTTTTAAATTCATACATAAAAGATAGTAGTTTGCATTCTCTACTTAACTCTTCTAATGAATTATTATTTCCGCTGCGAATATTGATTTAAAATTTGTTGTCTATTGTATTCTATTAGATTTTTCCCTGTTGAAGACTAACGGTAATTTTTTGTATATTATCTTAGTAATAATATTCTTTACTGGGCTAGTTGAGCTCACCCTTTTCCTTTTTGTTCCATTTTTCTTCTTAGGAGGCGAGAATATAAGCGAGTAATGCGAGCCTGGGGTATGGAATGAAGGTTTTAGAAAGAATTGTTTAGTAGTCCTCACCATTTTTGTAAAATAATGTATCAATAAATGTGATGAGGATTTATTTGAGTATAGATATTATCTGAAGATAATATTTGTATTCAAACTCACAGCTTTCTGATTTGTAATTATAAAGTTGTAGTTGTTTCGTATCTATGTATTGACAACTTTCGTAATAGGTGATGTATACCTATTTTGGGGGCGTCACACGTCGAACCACTTGTCGTTTCACATTACAGGCGTCAAACCACTTTTCTTTTCACATCATCAGTCGTTAAGCCACTTGCCTTTTCACATGGCAGGTGCTAAGCTAGAAATCTTCTATAAATAGAGGCCTAGTGCTTCATTATTTTCACTTAATTCATTCAAGCTATAGAGAGAAAGTATAGAGAATAAGAGAGAAAGAAGAAGAGTATTTTGTTACTACACCTGCAAGCGATATTCAATCTCCTACCAAAAGTAAGGGGTGTTATTCTTTCTTATTCATGAAGAGAACTGTTGTTATTCCATTGCTTATTATTATGTTGGAATAACTCAGTATCGTGGTTTACCCTATACTTGGTGACGTTCTTCTATTATTACATTTGGAACATCCTCATGCATGTGTTTTACACCGGACTTTGGTTCCGCTCTTTATTATTATTCTCATTGGAACATCCTGCTGCATGTGTTTTACACGGACTGGTTCCGCTCTTTATTATTATTATTCGCTGGAACATCACATGCATGTGTTTTACACACGGACTCGGTTCCGCCTCTTTATTATTATTCTACATTGGAACATCCTGCTGCATGTGTTTTTGGCCGGACTGGTTCCATTCTTTATTATTCATTGGAACATCACATGCATGCGTTTCTGGCCGACTGGTTCCGTTATTTATTATTCTGTTGGAATAACTCCGCTGTGCGGTTTATCGCATGCATGGTGATTTCTTTTGTTATTCTATTCTTTATTATACCCAAATAAGTAAAACTTTGACTTCTATACTCCATGAAATTAGTGGAATATCCTTGATATTTGCGTTTCATCCAAAGATCTTTTCATGGAAATATTCTTCCGATCATTCTTGAATTTTACTCTACAAAACAATGATCATGTTGATAATTTGGAAGTTAATAATTCTGGATAAAATAATTCTTGAACTTGTTTTATTGAATTCTTATATCATTGTCATCATCCTCATGTTTATATTATGTTGAAAGTCATCTGTGGCACAGAGTGCATAGATGGACTTGGTATGATTATGACCGAGAGACTATTCGGTGTAATCATGGTAGTAATGTTACAAATGATGTGATAAAAATCCTCGATGGTCGTAGTAGTGCATTGGTGGACGATTGTTGGCATGATCATGACCATTAATGAATACACAAATATTCTTGGCCCATAGTGCATGAATAATTGTGGTCGCGATACTTAAAAGAATATCCTCGTCAGTAGTGCGGGGGTGATTCGATGATGTGGAATATTTATTAAAGCCGAGTCTCAATTTATAACAATGATGAAAAACCTTTTAAAACCTAAAAGATAGTAGACTTTATTTTCTACTTGACTCTTTTAATGGATTAGATATTCATTGCAGCTTAAACCGGTTTGTCTATTGTATTTTATCGGTTTAACATTGTTGAAGACTATTGATAATTTATTCGCATTTTCTTAGTCATAATATTTCTTCTTGGGCTAGTTGAGCTCACCCTTTCTTTCACCGTTTCTCTTGAAAATGAGAATATAAATTGGGACGAGTCGGGAAACGCAGTGATGGTCCGAAGATAGCATTAGTAGTCCTCACTATTGTGTGAAATAGTGTGATAATAATTGTAATGAGGACTCCTTTTTGAGTTTGTATAATATCTAGTAGACGATATTTGTATTTAAACTCACAGTTTATGTCATATTGTACACGACAGTTATGTTAGTAAGTTGTATTTAAATTCTGTACCATGTAAGTGGCGACCCAAGATGGGTGATGTATACCTAATTTTGGGGGCGTCACAGTCCTTATGGGTTTGATTTACCGCGAGTGGTAAACAAATTCCACGGTCCTTTTTTTTTTTAATATTGTTTTTACCCCGAGTGGTAAATCAATGGGCACCGAAGTAAGGAGGTATGGTAGGACTTGCTGGCCATTAGATGACAACCTTATTGTCAGGAGTGTCCTTATGAATTTGTGACCCCGTGTGGTAGACAAATTCCATGGTCCTTATATTTTGGTCCTCATATAATTGTTCTACCCCGAGTGGTAAACAAAGGTCCTTATATACTTGTTCTACCCCGAGCAATAAGCAAGATCTTGTTGTTGCAAAGAGGATCAGCCGAATTCACCTTACACATGACCGATCTCACACTTCGGTACCGATAAGTATACATTACTTTATTTTATTTAAGTAAGTGTGAGTTCGATTCATTCAATTCATTCGATTAAATTACATCCATAAAATTCAATTCACTTCATTTCATAAATTAATTGTTATATGCCTTAGCTGATTCACTATCTAAGTTCAGTTCATTGATACTGAATTATTGACAAGAAACTAACCAAAACAGAAGTCATAATTAAGAAAGTTGAAGATTCATCGATAAAATAAAACATTCATTCATTTGATTCATCCATAACATTAACTAATTTCACAAACGTAGAAATGTTGTCAAAATCCTTACATAAAGTTTCAAACAGTCCCAAAAACATAAACAGTTTAAATAGTTAATTTTTACATAGTCAGAACAAAGCAGGAAGGACATTCAGGCACCACCTTCGTCCTCGGAGTTAAGAAGAGCCGGATCCAGCTGAGCAGCATATAACTTCTCTTTACTTCGCTCTCGGCAGTCTTCATACCCCTATGAATAGACCTTCAGGATTTCGGCATTAAGCTCATCCGAATCCCTATATCCGTCTCGAATCGCCTCCTTGCATGACTCTTGATCGAAGAAGAGGGCCCAATCCCCTCAAGTTCTTTTATTTTATGATGAAGTTTGTGGCGCTTGGCTTTATGTCTTTGCTTCTCGTCTTGGGCCTTCGCCTGAGCCTCGCCAAGTTGAATCGCCAAGCCTCGGTTGGCTGAGGCGAACTCCTCATTTTTAGCCTTCAGGAGTAGGTTTTCCTCGACCAGGCCGGCGTTCATACCAGTTAAAACTTGTTGACTTGCTTCGGACGCAGCCAGCTCATCTCTTGTGGCCCTTAGCTCGTCGTCAGACGTCTTCAAGTCCATCCTAGCTCGATCTAGGTCTCTTTGAAGGCCGTCGATAGTATGAAGAGCATCTTCACGATCGGCCCTTTCTCAAGCCAGGATCGATTTCAGCATGTTGATCTCCTGTCTCATGAAATCCTCGGCCTCACCATTTATGTGCCTCGGACGTAAATGCCCGAAGACAGCGTTGGCCTGCATATGTTCAACAGTGTTCAAATCAGTGTTCAGATATCTAAACAAGAGCAAGTAGATGAACTGTTACTTACCTTAGCCAAATAGCTCATCCCCTCGTCAAGCAGATTTCCATCCGTATGATCACTGAACCGATGATCATTAGCGTCCCGGATGAAGGCTCCGAAAAGATTGAAGGGGAAATTTGCATTGAATCGAGGCCACAGAGTCGGGGACCCCATAGCCTCAGCATGATAACCCTGACCTGAAGGCTCGGGTCGGTCGGGGGAGGGTCTCGGCCTTTCAGGAGAAGGAACTGTCTGTTCGGGAGGAGGAGTTGGGTCCGCATATCTGATCTCGGGAGAGGAGATCTGTTGGAATGGGTTCCGTGGAGATGGGGCGGATCTGAGAACTTCGGATGGGCTGTCGGATGAACGCTTCTCTTCTGGGACGAGTTGGAATGAGTTTAATCTCGCTCACCTTCTTCTACAATTTGTATTTCTACTGGGGGGCACGAAGGGGGTGGGATGGTTGAAGATCGAGGCACCCTGAGTTCTTCGGCGGTCAGGGGGGTTATTTTGGTTTTTAGTTTCTTGATTCGGAGAATACTTCTTCGATCGGGGCGATCGAGCAAGCCTCCTCGTGGGGGGATTGATTTGGTGGTGGGCTCAGTTTCTAGGATGACTTCAGAGGGGCTGGGAAGAGGTGTTGATTGAGGTTTTCTAACGGCCCTCCTCTTCTGACGAGGACGAAGGGTCTCTTCAAAGACAGAACCTCATCGACTTCGGTTCTTCCGTTTCGAACTTCGTCGGTGTGTATTTGAGTTGGCTCGACCGGGGATAGCTTCTCTGGTGGATTCTCGGCTGACTTAGAAGATTTCCCAAACAAAAAATCTTCAAACTCCTTTATTTCTGAGGAGCTCGGTCTGATCAAAGATCTTGTCTGAAACAAAAGCAAATCTATGTTAGATTCCACATCATAAAAACTTTTTCAAATATTTATATATAAAATAGACCGATGCTTACATTTATGGTCATATAACCATGTCTGCTTCGAGAGGAGTCCATACTTCCATTCCTCCTTAGGAAAATTGTCGAAAAGCTCCATCATCTCAGCTTCCCGTTCTTCAGAAATATCTCCGAAGTCAGCAGAGATCTTCTCGTCAGTGGCCCAGTTCGGTAAAGAAGAGATTTCAGGACCTTTGACGAAGAACCACTTCTCGTGCCATCCCCTATTACTCGAAGGAGTGTTCACCAACGAACGCCTCTCGAACTTTTCCCCCGATTTCGGAGAGTGTTTGCTGAGAGCCTTGAACCCCTTCTCTCTAGACTGGACGATCTTGTACACAGTGATGAAGAAGAAGTCGAGAGAAGGCTCAACGCCCAACTCATGGCAGAAAGAAACAAAGGCCAAGATGTGAATATAAGAATTTGGTACCAATTGGGCGAACCCCACGCCCAGAAACCCTAGGATAGTCACTATGAAGACGTGTAGAGGGAAACGGACCCCCTTCTCAAGTAAGGTCACGGGGACGGTGTCCAACCTTCCGGCAGTTGGTACATTTCTCACCGGATCTGGGAGCCCTAGCCGTGGCGTGAGTATCCGAATGTGATATCGAGATCGAATCCTCTTTAACTTTCGGCCCGACAACAGAGGAATGTTGGCGTCAAAGAAACGTTCCGTATTCTGTAGTATTCGGAAGGAGTTTTGGGGATTTTGGAGGAGGATTCTTATCGGTTTTTTAGTTCTTTGGGATTCGAGGTCGAGGCTTCTTCGCGAGAGATTAGGGTTTGGGGAAGCGGTGTTGATCGAGTTATTCTTAGGAGGGTGAACTTTGTTAGGAATCTTGAAAGCCATTTTTTGACAGTCAGCGAGAGGAGAAAGAGAGTTCGTAGAGAAGAAGAACACTCAAAAGGCGCCAAATTTCAAATGGGCGAAGTAAAATCACAAATTTGGTAAAGTTTATCTTTTATCTTGTGGTTATCTGATTGTCTGGTAGTCGACACATTAAATGTTAGTAATGATTTAGAATTTGAATAGGAAGCGTCCGGTTCCGGGTCCAGATATTTATCAGACAGGGCCTTTCTGATTTGGGCCTCCGTTCTCCTCTCATTTCATCTTATGAACCATAACCGGATACATTTCAATTACTTCTCACTATGAACCTTTAGTAAAATATCATGGACCATTTATAGTTTTCTATTAAACATTCTGTTCAACAAAAAACTAGGGGTGGCAATGTTGGGTCATGATATTTCTCCTCTTTAGTAGAAATAAATTGGGCTTACTCGTTTAATTAATCTATTGGGCCTTCATTATTGAACCTTGAAAGTCAACTCAAGCTATGTAACCCCCATGAAACCGGGGTCTGGTTCATTGGACTAACCCATTAGACATTTTAATATCTATTACTTTGACTTGCAATGATGAAAGCATGACAATTGATCAAACACCGCCTGCATTAATGTGGATGAGATCATAGCCACTGGTCGGTGGTGAAAAGCAATGACCAAAAGTAGTGGATAGACTGCGTGCGATTAAGCAAAACCCATCGGATCAAGAAATTTGTGTCGGATAGTAGTGGGTGTACGGTGAATCCGAGCAAAGAGAGTATAACCTAGCCAGGAGGTCTTCACAAACAGAATGCGTTCACATTCATATACACATACACACAACCGAGAATTATTATCATCTCTCTCGTCTGGCTGGGCATTACATCCTCCATTGTTAACCTTGTGAACGTATATCTTGACTCTCACGCCGAAGCTATCCCAACGGTCCAAGTGATCGAAACTTGTGGTGTTTATTGTGTTTATTGTGCAGGATCAGAACGTCTTACGTAATTGAGACGTTAGAGAAGATCTTGGCGTTAACAAAGCATATAATATAATTACTATGTTTTGAGTTTCATTATGTTTAATATACATACGTATACATACATATAGGAAAGTTATAAATTAGCAATTAATTTCATTTTGGCATTGTAAAAAGAATACAAAATTTATATTCATTGACCAAAAACTTCTAGAAGCAATAAAATTTTAGAGTAATTTCCAAGACTAAATGTATGTTTCCCTTTTTAATGTTCTTCCAGAACAAAAAATAAAATTAAAAATTCTTTGTTTACTTTTCTCATGAGTTTCTATTAGAAATAGCTAGTAATCACGTTTCTTCAAAATATTCTTTACTTATTCACCTGAAATTAATTCACTTTCTCATTCATCCAAAATTAAATTAATTTAGTTAGTTGTAATATACATACGAGAAAACAATAACGTAGTTGAAATATATATATATATATATATATATATATATATATATATATATATGCAGCAAACATTCCTTATGCATTTACTTAAAACTTGGATATAGATATGATTGTTAATGGTTTTTCTTAAATTAAGTAGAAGATTGAGACTAATATGTAGTAGTAGTAGTTTTGATTATATATGCTGATAATTACGCTTACTAAATGCTACTATCATAACATAAATTTGATTGATTTGCTAACCTTAATATTTATTTATGAAGAACTCTGAATTGTCACATAATTATTGAATGTCTTAAATTTTACACACAATATATATAGGAATAATTTTTACAGTCAAAATAAAACTTATAAGAAATTTTCTGAATATATCTACAATGAAATTTTTATAAAAATAATAAAAAATATTTTGGATTTAACGATTCGCTATATATATACTCCTTATGTCTCATAAATTTTATTATAGAATTTTTAAATATTAATGATATGTTTTTACCCATACATACTTTAAAAAAATTAAGTTGTTAATTGAATAGTGTAATATAACAATAAAATCATAATGATAAATTTGATAATATTATATTATTACTATTAAAAAGCTCATTTTTAATACTAATAAGTCTTTTTTGAAAATGAGTTGGTAATATATATACGTTGAAAATTGATAAATTTATAACAAAAAATAATATTTTTATATTATTATTATAAATTTTAAAAATGGCAAACTTCATATAAAAATATCGAAAAAATGTATCTTTCTCCTTTCTCCCCACAATACACGTATTGAAACAGACAGAAATAAACATTGTTTTTCTGTCAGTTTATTGAAACTTCTTACAGCGAAGAGAAGACTGACTTTGCTACATTCCTGAAAATTTCCCGCAAAATTGCTCTTATTATTTTCTTCATGATTGTTACTTAGCTAAAACTCTCCCATCAAGATTTAGTTTTGTTTGATTTCATGCGTGCCAATGCGCGTAAACCATTCCACAGTTCCAACTCCAATATTGTTGAAGTCGTACGTACGTTAAAGAGAGATCTATCATCCAGGTCTATGGTCAATGGTTTTGTGCATAGGAAAAAATCAAATACTCGCATAATCTTTTCCACATTTCTTTTGTATATATATATATATATATATATATACCAAATTGATTGGCCATAATCATAAATTTTGTTTAGCTCTCTTTAATTTCTTGGGTCTCTCTGTTTGTTTGATAAACAAAAAAAGGTTTTAGCTTTTTGAGATTAAACAATTTTATAAGCTGGATATTCGTGGGTTGTGTAACATTTGGTTTTGTCTGAATCTCTCTGTCTGTTCCCTTCTTGTTGTCTGCGACTAGGTGTTTTGGGCATATCTCCCTGGATTCTCTTCCTTCAGGACTCCTGTGGTGAAGTTCTTCTTCAACCTCTATTTTGTGAATTACTTTTCTGGGTTTTATTTTCTTCCATTTTAAATTACTGGGACTTTGAGCGTTCGGCTCGAAATCCCTTCTAGGGTTCTGTTCTGGACTCTATTTTTTTTGGATATATTTATTTATTTTATTATTTGGTGGGTGTGTCAATTCTTTTATTTTATTTTTTATATTTTGGGGTTTGGTAATCTTCTCGGTTTTTGTTCAGTCTAATTTACCTTAGAGAGGAACTGCATTTATCAGTGAAAGGAACAAACTTTTATCTTGTTGGTGAATTAATTAGTGACTTGGGTTAGTTTGAGGGAATTTATTTGGAGAGAGAATGAGAGATGGTAGAAGGAGAAAGATAAATTTGAGCAAGATCTACTCATTCACTTGTGGGAAGAAAAGTTTGAAGGATGATCATTCCCAAATTGGGGGGCCTGGATTTTCAAGGCTAGTTTATTGCAATGACCCAGGTTGCTTTGAGGCTGCGGTTAGTAACTATGCAGACAATTATGTTAAGTCTACAAAGTATACCGTTGCAACTTTCTTGCCCAAGTCCTTGTTTGAACAGTTCAGGAGGGTTGCCAATTTTTTCTTCCTTGTTGTTGGCATCTTGGCCTTCACACCATTGGCTCCTTATTCTGCTGTAAGTGCTATTATACCTCTGATTATCGTGGTTGGGGCGACCATGTTGAAAGAAGGTATTGAAGACTGGCGGCGGAAACAGCAGGTATCAATCATATCCCCATTCAATGATGCCTTCCTTTTTAACATATATATAACTAATTTGGACTGGTTCATGGCCTAAATTAACCAAAAGTTACTATTCTTACCGAATTGCTAATTATTTATGCGTAAGTTATAGAGATGTTTTCTACTTTCGTTTTGTAAGATTGATAACTTGAGAATTGTTTGGGAAATTGATGGATGTTGATTGTTAGCAGAAAACAAATGAGTGTACCAGATTCAAAGAAAGTTTCTTTGAGTAAAGTTTCTGCTCTGAATGCATGAATAAATTCTTATAAGGTCATAATAGAACGTGTGTAATTCTATGGTAGATTGACAGCGCAAAAGACACAAATTAAACTGTGTTAGGTTTACAGCACAAAATGTTGTTTAATTTAATCGTGCTTTAAAAATGATACTATGTAATTAAATAAAGGAAAATTTAAGGAACTTCATTAAATTCTCTGCAAAGACCAGCCTAAAATGTTGTTTTTGTTTATTTCGCGATAGTATAGATATAAGGAAAGTTAACTCTGCCATTTTCCAATTCTATAGGATGTGTAGTTCCTTTCTTTAGGTTCAATCTGATTACTACAATCAGTTCAAAATTTGGAAAGGTGTTAAATTATCATTCCACATCAGGGATTTTGCAACTAGTGTTTATGTTGGACTTGGACTCGCTTGAACTTTCTAGTGATATTTTCATTTTCAGCACAATTATAACTTTGATACTGTCGCCTGCTTGAAACTATTTGTTTCGAGTGTTCTGATTAAAAAAGAATGCTGACAGTTTGTCTGTTTCTGTTTTTCTAGCAAGATTTCAACTCGGCACTATACTTACGTGTATGGAATTTTTTCAGGATGATGAGGTGAACAGCAGAAAGGTCAAAGTACATCAAGGAAATGGAGTATTTGACCATACTGAGTGGAAAAATGTGAGAGTAGGCGATATAGTGAAGGTGGAGAAGGATGATTTCTTTCCAGCCGACCTTCTCTTGCTTTCATCAAGTTATGAGGATGCAATCTGCTATGTTGAGACCATGAACCTTGATGGAGAAACAAATTTAAAACTAAAGCAAGCATTGGAGGTAAGTTTGTCCTTTCAAGAGGACACAACCTTTCAAGATTTTAAGGCCCTTATTAAATGTGAAGATCCAAATGCAAATTTGTACTCTTTTGTTGGAAATATGGAGTTTGAAGCGGAACAACATCCCCTTTCTCCACAGCAAATTCTCCTCAGAGACTCTAAACTTCGGAATACAGACTACATTTACGGGGCTGTTATCTTCACTGGTCATGACACAAAGGTTGTTCAAAACTCTACTGACCCCCCTTCAAAGAGAAGCAAAATCGAGAAGAAAATGGATAAAATTATATACATTTTATTCGGCGTCTTGTTCCTGATGTCTTTTGTTGGATCAATCATCTTTGGGATTAGAACAAAAGATGATCTCCACGGAGCCCGTATGAGAAGGTGGTATCTAAGACCTGACAACGCTGAAATATTCTTTGATCCCGAAAGATCTCCAGCGGCATAAATTTATCACTTCCTGACTGCCCTGATGCTGTATAATTACTTGATCCCAATCTCCTTGTATGTGTCAATAGAAATTGTCAAAGTTCTTCAGAGCATCTTCATCAATCAAGATATTCATATGTACTATGAGGAAACTGACAAACCAGCTCATGCCCGTACCTCAAATTTAAATGAGGAACTTGGACAAATTGACACAATACTGTCTGACAAAACAGGCACATTGACTTGCAATTCAATGGAATTCATCAAATGCTCTGTGGCAGGGACAGCTTATGGTCATGGTGTCACTGAAGTTGAGAAGGCTATGGCCAAAAGAAATGGATCTCCATTATTGCTAAATGGCGAGGAGTCTGCTAATATTGATACAACATCACACATCAAAGGATTCAATTTTAAAGATGAAAGGATCATGAATGGGAACTGGGTTAATGAAGCCCAATCAGGAGTAATACAGAAATTCTTGCGTTTATTAGCCATATGTCACACAGCTATTCCTGATCTGGACGAAGTCACCGAGAAGATCTCATATGAAGCTGAGTCACCAGATGAAGCAGCGTTTGTCATTGCAGCAAGAGAACTTGGTTTTGAGTTTTATAAAAGGACGCAAACAAGCGTCACATTGATCGAGTTTGATCCTGTGTCCCACAAGAAAGTTGAAAGGTGAGTAACTATTAATGTTTGTGAATCAAGAATTTTGTATGAAGTGTTTCCATTAACAAATATTATACTCTACATATTATTTGGCTTCCACTTGCATGCAAGTGTACCATCAGGATGGATTAGTGTATATCCTTTTATAATCAACATCTGAAAAGGAACATCAGTTGGATACAGAGTACACAGTTGAAACTTTACATAAACATGATTAATAGGAAAAAGAAAAAGAGGCAACAAGAGCATTGGTGTCCTCTTTCATCAGCACTAACGAAACTTTCCTTGCATTTTTTGTTTGCTTTTACTAACCTTTAGTCCGTTTCCTTGAGTCTTCACCAAAATGAACTAGGGGTCTTCGCAAAGTTTACACCCTCCCAACACTCTCATGTCAAATTTTAAATAACCTCCAGAAGCTCTAAAAAAGCCCTGGTAGATTTTAACACCGCCTGATATCCGTATCGTCGGTGATTATACATGTAAGGAAGGTTAAGATCAGAACGTGCATTACATGGTGACTATGGTACAATATGTTTTACGGGGTACTAATGCTACACATGATCAAGCATGTCTAACTAACTGTATGTGTAATGCTAGTTTTTTGGTTGTTTCAAAATAATTAACAATTTGATTTATATATGTAACTGTACTTTCCTTTTGCAGGGTATATGACCTTTTGAATGTTTTAGAGTTTAATAGTTCAAGAAAGCGGATGTCTGTTATTGTAAGAAACGAGGAGGGAAAACTATTATTACTCTGTAAAGGTGCTGACAGGTTAGTTAAGTTTGTTGCTTTTATTAGCCCAAGACCTCATAAGCACCAATACTAATGACCTTTTAATTGATGACCTTACCATCTTGATATTGTTTCCTAATTCTTTATTTTTGGTTTCATGTAGTGTCATGTTTGAAAGGCTTGCGAAAAATGGAAGGGAATTTGAAGATGAAACCAAGGAACATGTGAATGAGTATGCTGATGCAGGTTTAAGAACATTGATACTCGCTTATCGTGAAATCAATGACGAGGAATACAAAGAGTTTGATGAAAAAATCAAAGAGGCAAAGAATTCTGTTAGCGTAGATCGAGAGACAATGATTGATGAAGTCACAGAACTGGTTGAGAAAGACTTGATTCTTCTCGGCGCAACAGCTGTCGAGGACAAACTCCAACAAGGGGTGGGTTGAAAAGCTTCTTATGAAGAAAAGCCACCAAAATACTCAACCTTTTTACATAAGTGGGGTTTGGGATTGATTTATATTCTCTTGTGCTTGGCAGGTACCTGAATGTATTGACAAGCTTGCCCAAGCAGGAATAAAAATATGGGTTTTGACTGGAGATAAGATGGAGACTGCAATTAATATAGGGTATGAAACTATGGTATAAATTCTGGCTTAACTTTTGTGACATGAAGTTTACTTGTCTAATCCTGGCTGATATTTAAAATATAAATTCTTCAGATTAAGCTTGCAGTTTACTTAGACAAGGAATGAAGCAGATAATAATAAACTTGGAGACACCGGAAATAAAAAAATTGGAGAAAGTGGGAGATAAGGATGCCATCATTAAGGTAATATCCATATCTGATTTGTGTTGCAGTGAGAAATTTAGAAATTTCTTGTTGATGGTGAATTAATATTTTAATGACAAATTTGAATGCTGGAGTTGTCAATCAAGACTCTTATAGACTTGTAATGTTCTTAAGAAGAACATACTGAGGCATGAAGCTTGCAACATATATTGCTCGACTAGTTCAACTCAAAAATTTACCCCCTTGTATCTCTCTCTCTCTCACTCATTCTCTCCCTGATGGCTTTTTCAACAATAAGTTTTATACCCTGAAGCATATTTCTAGTTATCTTTAAGATCCTTGTATCATATTTGGTCCGTCTTAATTTTCTGAAATTCCTAATGTTTCACAAGTATCATATATTAGCCAATGTAATATTATAGAATGTGTGATGTTGATTGAAAATGGTGATCTCTTTTTAGGCCTCGAAGAACAGTGTTCTGCAACAGATAAGAGAAGGGAAGGCTCTTCTAACCTCATCAAGCTCTGAGGCATTTGCTTTGATCATTGATGGTAAATCACTTGTATATGCTCTGAAAGACGACATGAAGAAAATGTTTTTAGAACTAGCAGTTGGATGTGCATCTGTTATTTGCTGTCGTTCATCACCGAAACAGAAAGCACTGGTGAGTTGTTCAGTCCCCTCACCCACACCGCTCTATGCCTCCCAAGGAATATATTCTTCCATGTTGCACCTTTTTCAAGACCAAGTTTACTTCTGTGCTTGAAGTCGTGGTTTTAAAAATTGGCACATGAAACGCAGGTTACCAGACTTGTCAAAATTGAAACTGGAAAGACAACACTAGCAGTTGGTGATGGAGCGAATGATGTGGGAATGCTTCAAGAAGCTGATATTGGGGTCGGAATTAGTGGTGTTGAAGGAATGCAGGTACTGAACTAATAGCTACATTTGATTATTGTAATTGGTTATGTTTCATTTGATTTCTTCTTGACCCTTTATATTTTGTACAACCATCAGGCAGTGATGTCAAGTGATATTTCCATAGCTCAGTTTAGATTTTTGGAGCGCTTACTGCTGGTGCACGGGCATTGGTGTTACAGAAGGATCTCATCAATGGTAAGGACTACCATATTACAATATAATCTTATAATGTATGGTTTTAATTTGTTCATTTTAATGTTGTTTGCATCATTGTTGAGACTGAATTGAAATGTCAACATCAAAATTGTCACAAATATTGGTATAAAAATCAAGTACTCATAATGTCAATCAGCTTATGATAGATAAAAAGAAAACGATTTTAACTAATTGTGGCAAATCTTGGTATAAAAATCTGGTTCTCAGTTGACTAATTTTCTTCTTTTCACAGATATGCTACTTCTTCTATAAAAATGTCACATTCGGTTTCACACTCTTCTTCTATGAGGCATATACTTCATTCTCTGGGCAACCAGCATACAATGATTGGTTTTTGTCCCTTTACAATGTATTCTTCACATCACTTCCAGTAGCTGCTATGGGAGTTTTTGACCAGGATGTATCTGCAAAATTGTGTCTCAAGGTATGATTTTCATCTAGTACAAAATGTATATTGAATCTAGCTGAATCCAGTTTACTTATTTAATTAGTGCAAATGTCTCTAGAAACTGTTAAAAAAAGCTTTAAGAAAATTGATATACGAATGTATATTTTTGTAGATAAATGGCAAGTATCACCATATTTGTTAGATTACTATTTGAAGAATAGCTACAAGAATTGTAAATGCAATTAAAAGAAGAAGAAGAAGAAAGTACCTCTTTACCATTGAATACATATTCTGAAAGTCCTGAAGAAAGGACCTAATTGTATAAAAGGACCTGGCTAAATGGTTACATGGTTACATCTTTACAAGTTATAGGAACAGAAACTCTTGAATCACTTACCGGAAATTAATAGATCCTCGACTTTGAGCTTTACCTTTTCTATTATAAAACACTATGTTTTATTGTTTCCCTGACCAAGCTTGATATAATTGTTTCTTATTCTTTTCCCATTTTATGTGGCACAGTTTCCTTTACTGTACCAAGAGGGTGTGCAAAATGTCCTCTTCAGGTGGCGACGAATAATTGGGTGGATGCTCAATGGGCTTTGCAGCTCTATTATTATCTTCTTCCTCTGCACAGAAGCAATAGATCCCCAAGCCTTCAAGAAGGACGGGAAAACTGCTGGGAGAGATATATTAGGGCCTACAATGTATACATGTGTTGTTTGGGTGGTTAACTGCCAAATGGCCCTTATGGTCAGTTACTTTACCTTAATCCACCATATCTTCATCTGGGGTGAAATTTGTTTCTGGTATCTTTTCATCGTGATATACGGAGCCATGCCATCCAGCTTTTCAACCAATGCTTATAAAGTTTTTGTTGAGGCCCTCGCCCCATCCCCGTTTTACTGGCTGGTCACACTTGGTGTCGTTATCGCAGCCCTGACCCCTTACTTTTCATACAAGACTATTCGGACAAGGTTCTTTCCGATGTACCACGGGATAATACAGTTGCTAAGGCATGAAGGGCATTTGGATGACCCTGAATTCTGCAATATGGTGAGACAGAAATCAACAAGGCATACAACCGTAGGTTTTACAGCACGTTCATTAGCAAGAACTAATCCCTTAAGTGGCAGCGTTCATCATCAGAGATAACATCTGTTGTCCATTTTTATATTACTCCTTAAGGAATGTGGATCGAAGCTTTGCCCCTTGTACATGATTGAATGGAGGGTGTATATCTAGCTCAACGTTTTTATGAGTACCCGGGGTCTCTCCAGAAGCATTATTTTGCTGTACATTATTTTGGCTTGTTGGGTGGAGGCCCCAAAGGCTTGTAAATTTTATTTGTAAACCCGAAACCAAAATCGAAAAAATCTCAACTTTGATTAATCTCACAACATTTTCATGGTATTCTATAAACCTATTTTTGTCCAGTTTTCCTTCATCAGTCGTCATACAATAATGTCCAATTAATATATATGATCCTTAACACACGACAATTATATTAAAAAGAAATATCAAGAATCCAATAAATGGGACTATATATCAGTTTCAAGCAAAACATTCATAACAACAAAGATTATAACAATATTAGCCATCAAACATTTAGTGTGTTTTGAGTTTTATTTTGGAGGGAGTGAAAGTTAACAATTTCTTTTTAAAATCATAGGATTAACAAATTAAAAACAAGTGTCGACATTTCCTCTCTTTGCTCTTCCCCCAAAATAAAACTTACAAACAAACCATGCATAAGGTACCACAGCACCACCGGGCTAGCTAGCTAAGACACGGCAACGCCGAGAAAGTCAACAGCCGATTTTCCCATAATGGACGTAAATTCATTGAAACTAATAACACCATCACCATTTACGTCTGCCTCCTTCATCAGCTCCGATAGCTCAGCGTATGTTAAGGGATGTCCCATTTTGGCCATTTGGCCAGCCAGCTCGGCTGCGGTGATATAACCATTCCCGTCGCGATCGAATGACCGAAAAACCTCCATGAGTTGATCCTGGCTGATCAAGACCTCCTCATCCATGTCGGGCAAGATGGCTTCAACCAATTCATCAAATTCAATTAAACCATTTCCATTGGCGTCCATGTTGGCTAGTAAAGCATGGATTTGATCACCCTTGGGCTTGAGCCCAAGGGAGCGGAGGAGGGCCGCGAGCTCAAGCTGGGTCAGGCTGCCGTCGGAATCCATGTCGAACCGCGTGAAGATTTCTCTCAGCTGTTGAAGCTGGTTAGATTCAAGCTTAGCCATCATGATGATGACCGGAGGAGGAGATGACCGGGAGGTAAAAGAAAATGGGGTCTTGTTGGTTTGTCAAAGAAATATATGTGGGGTTGTGCTTTTTTGATTGAATAATCTTCTCTCTCTCTCTCTCTTTCTATAGGGGACCTATTATTAGGAAAATTACTAAGAGATGCATGTAAATTGTTGAATGGATTGTCTTTTGTCTTGGAGAGTACTTGAGACCAACACATGCCCAATGGGTAAATACCTACTAATATGGGACAAATTTAAAAATGTTACCTAGCTATAAATATATACATGTGTGTATATATGGACCTTTCTTACTAAAGTTTGTGTGTTTAGCTAGAGTGGACAAGTTTTGTGCCACAAGATATATGGACAGGATAACTAGAGACTAAGACGGCCAATTCAACGGTCAGAGCGTCACAACCATGAAGACTCTACAAATTAATATACACCAGACACCAGCCATAAGTGTTGCTGCCTGCCCACTGTCATCAACTTTTTAACCACATAATAAGCCAATAAACTGGCCCAATTGAACCCTGTGGCCAAAATTATTCAGGCAAGAACATACTGCCTTAACCGTCTCTTTTTAGATTTCATTAATTTTCAGATCTAAGGTCCATATTCATGTATCACAATGAATCAATGATCTCTCTCTCAGACGTACACGGGCCAACATGGGTTGAAAATTTTCATGGGGCAGACCCTCTTTCTGGTACTCCAGAGATTACAAACAAGGGTATTTCATACAGAACAAGGAAAATATAGGACGGAAGATTATTTTCAACACACTAAATGACTCGGGCAATGCTGAACATTCAATCGAGGATCAATCAGATAACTCATAGTTGCCGCTGGCAACTCCTTGTTATGTAAACTATTTAAGGGGAAAATTTACAAATAAATTGAATAAAATCTAATTTAGGGCTTGAATTTCAGTCTCTACATCTGATCTTGTCTGGTCCCGAGACCAAGGCAAGTCATACCTCTAGGCCGAGTTACATTCACATTAAAAATAACAGCATTTTCAGCCTGCTTTGGCGAATCTCTTAATTATATTTTCTTGTTATAAAGAATTGATCTTTCCCAATTATATTTTCCGAGTTACTCCTTGTTATAAAGAATTGATCTTTCCCAATTATATTTTCTCAACTATTCCACGCTGCTTTGACTAAAAAAATCTGTACTGTAATTTTGACCACCAAATGCCATCCTTTGAAACAGTCTAATTTCTGCAGATTGTTGTGCAGAGTTAACTATTTGACTTTCACCAACTCTCATCCCGTTGGTTAGATCTGAGTTGGTCATATTGTCAAATGCTCTCACAACCTGATAAGCATACAGTAACGTGATAAGAACTCTCATACTCCATATCCTAATAAATATTTATTGAAAATAAGAAATTAATAGCTGACACATAAATAGTACCTGCCCCATTTGTGGTCTCTTGGCAGCTGAATGCCGCACACAAGCTGCAGCAGCTTCTATAAGTCTAAACATTTCACCGTCAACATAATTACTTTCAAGCCTCGGATCTGCCAACGCTTTAAAATCCTCAGTCTCAAGTGCATGACTAAGTAAAGGCCGAGCCTAAAAGTATGATTAAGTTTCTTAGTAAGGAAAAGGTGGAAACAAAAGATCTTATTCATAAAAAGATAATGACTTCAGCCTGAAAGTATAATCATCTTATTGGTGAAAATTACTTCTTCCAATTAAAAAGAACCCAATCTTCTACAGATTATGTCAGTGACGATATGGTTCACAAATTAATTACGATACAAAATTATAAGAAAAAAACAGGAAAGATCAGTAATTCAGCACTTCAAGCCAATGAGCAAATTATCACAAAAATAAGGTAATGAGAATGTTATCATAATATGTGAAACCTAATAGAATTCTGGAATTAGATCATGCTTAACAAATTATCTATATGTCCTGCAAAAGTGAGCATGCAAGTTACCATAAAGTACTATAATAAAAATGTGTAAACCATGAATTTAATACTCTGTCTACGAATACCTTGGCTAATAATTTCTGAATTCATGAATCTCAAGTAAACTGTGGCAAAGTTCAAGAATAATTGTTCTGAGGCTGAAAGTTGGAGGTATGGAGTCATGGGAATCATTAAGGTTAACTCTTAACGCATCCCCTGTTTACCTATCCTAGAAGTAGTGTTAATTCCCAAGCATGATAGTAACTCTCTATAGTCTATATCTAGAATTATAACAAAAGGCATGCAATAATGGTTTGACCCTTCTGTATCAACAATGAACAAGTACCACAAGGTCGAGCATGAAGCAAGAAAAATATCGTACTGGCACAACTGGAAAATTATGGTTAAGGTTCGCTGGAGTAGAATCATGGAATTTGCATTCAAGAAACCTTACCCACTCAACTAAACTTTCATCTCCCAAGGGTTGAGATGCATCCACAGGCTTGCGTCCGGTAATAAGCTCTAGGAGCACAACACCGAAAGAGTATACATCAGATTTCTCAGTCAACTTGCCACTTGCTGCATATTCAGGAGCCATGTAACTGAAACAAAATTGATTTTAAATAAACACAGTTAAAAATGTCTGCTTTGGCAAAACATCTACTGTTTGTTCTTCCAGTTTAACTTCGTATTAGGTTATCAAGAACAGTCATAGATGGATAACATACCCAAAGGTTCCCATAACACGTGTTGTTATATGTGTATTTGCATCCAGAGCTAGTTTAGCAAGCCCAAAATCAGAAACCTGTAGATAAAGGGAGAAAAATAAAATTAGAAAAATTTGAAACTGTCAAAAGAATTAGCAAAATGAAATTCGTGTAAATTTAGCATACCCGTGCTTCAAAGCTATTATCTAAAAGAATATTTGATGACTTAATATCTCTGTGAATAATGCGAGGATGACCTGTAATACAAATCAAAAGAAAATAAAGACTAAACAAACATAATAAACGAATATGTCATCAGCAATTGTTAAAGACTGCAGTAGTGGAAAAGTTGGTGATAAAGTAACTGTCAGATGGCTATTTAGATATAACTCCGGTACTTTGACACTAGTCATTCAAATTTTTTTAAGATAAATGTTCATTAACCAATCAAGGTAACAATATGCATTATAACCATATGCTTTCAGCACACGAGAAGAGAATCTTAAATCAGAGGCAGCTCTTCTTAAAACTCCTAGTAATGACACTGAAAGTGAAACAGCAATACTGGAATCCTTCGACTGTTGCAAAATAGATCTTTTATATAGTTAGCATGATGGGGAGAATTTCATTAATTTTTAATCCTCTTTTAAATTTTATGACAAGTGTTGTTTCCCACATTAATAAGATAGTTTTGTCATATTGTATTATGTAAAGGAATAACGATGTGTGCCCAAAAGTTGATGGCTGATACCCTATATGAAAGACCAGAAGTGGTACATGTTACTGAGGAATACGATAATAAGCAGAAAAGTTCCCCTGATCACTTTTCAAAAGATGCTTATGCAAAGGTTAACATTATATAAATCAAGAATCAAAAAAGGAATATCAAATTACAATCTTCATGGAGATAGGCTATTCCACGAGCTGAACCAACAGCAACCTTAACACGTGTTTCCCATTCCATTACTGGCCTACCTCCCCCTACAAAGGAAAGGAGTAACAAACCACATTAGTCACCCAATACCGCATTTATTCTTATATTTAAAAGTAAACTAAAATTACCGTGAAGATGGAAGTAAAGGTTGTTGTTGGGGACATAATCATAGACAAGCAGTCTTTGATTTTCAGAAATGCAGTAACCGACTAACGAAACCAAATGACGGTGGTGTACACGACTAATTATCTCAACTTCAGCTTTAAATTCTCGTTCCCCCTGTCCCCCTCCAATCTTTAGCTGCTTTACTGCTATCTCTCTTCCATCTGCTAGGCAGCCTTTGTAAACAGAACCAAATCCACCTTCACCTAGTAGATTCTGCACTGAAAACTCATTTGTAGCATCCACAAGTTCTTCATAAGTAAACCACGACCTTGAATTACCCAATCCACCAGGCTCTGTTGGTGAATATACAAAACCACTGCCAGTACCATTCCAGGCTCCTGATGTCTGCACCTTTAGTAAGGCTGAATCTGGACACATTACAAACTGGCTTAAATTTATTTGATAAACCTCAAGTACACAAATATCTGAGGTACATCATTTGCAACATGTCCAAGACTTTGAATAAGATATAGAACTATTCGTAGTTTCAGAAATATTAAAATTATTTTTCCACTGCAAGCTCATTAAGTTCTCTAGAAGAACATATGCGTCCCAACTATATTAACTCTAATCAAAGGTTGAAGCAATGCTGAATGAAGGAAATGATTAGTCAAAAAGAATTACCTGATTTCGGTGAAGAGCTTTGCGAAGTTGGTATAATATGACCGCCATTAAATCCAGCAAACTTCCTCTTTCGCTTTCTTACACACCAGACAATTGTTCCAATCAGACAAAGCAGTACGAGACCTAATACCAAAACAATGGCTACTGTTCCTCCAGTACCAATGCCACCATTTTCTGTGGAACTAGAGTTCAAGGGTGTGTTAGACTTGTTGGTAGGCAGGTTATCTGATGGCGGTATTGGAACTTGAGAAGGCGAAGGAGGAGAAGGGGATGATGGGGGGACAAGTGAAAGAGGTGGAGGGGACACTTGTTTTTGTGGTGATGGTGGGGACAATTTGGGAGGAGAATTTGAGGATGGTGGAGACGCTGGAGGTGAAGGGGTAATATTAGGAGTTGGGGGCGGCGGAGGTGAAATTTTAGGAGGTTCTGCCTCTGGTGGTGGAGGTGAATTTTTTGGTGGATTAGATTTTGATGGTGGGGGTGAAATCTTTGGTGGTTTCGATGATGGTGGCGGCGGCGGATTTTCTGGAGGCTGGGAAGGTGGGGGTGGTGTATTATCTGGTGGTTTTGGTGGAGGTGGTGCTGAATTCTTTGGTGGTTCTAATGGTGGTGTGGGTGGACTTGCTGGTGGTGTAGGTAGACTTGCTGGTGGTGTAGGTATAGGTGTAGGTAGACTTGCTGGTGGTGGCGATATGGATTTAGGTGGACTTGCAGGTGGTGTAGGTGGAGGTGGACTTACTGGTGGTGTAGATGCAGATGTAGGTGGACTAGCTGGAAGATTTGGTGAAGGTGGTGGAGAATTAGAGGATGGAGGTGGGACATCAGCTTGAGGAGGAGGAGGCAAATTCGTAGGAGAAGGAGGTGAAGCTATAGGGGGTTGTGGTGGTGGGGATGTTAATGGGACTGGAGGAGGGGCTGTCGAATTGGTGAAAGGGGGGGATTGAGATGGGGATGTTGGAGGAGTAGCTGTGGGGGAATTTGTATTAGGCTGAGAAGTTGTTGGAGGTGCTGACGAATTGGTGGAAGGGGGATTGAGATGGGGATGTTGGAGGAGTAGCTGTGGGGGAATTTGTATTAGGCTGAGAAGTTGTTGGAGGTGCTGGCGGAGGAGACAGTGGCTGAGGCGGTGGAGCAGCGGTGGACACTGGTGGGTCTGCAGAGGGTGAAGAATTTGGAGATGGGGACGTTGCCATCTAATCAGTACACCCTGATGCTCAAAAAATCATGAATTTGCACTGCAACATCACCACAATTCGCAAGCTTCCGCTAAAACTATCTCAAAGATTCCCAGGGTTTCTTTGCAAAATCCCAAGTGGTAGTCGTAGATATCTCTGAGACAAATAAAGCTTCCCTTCACAAAAATGAATTCATCTAACACTCAACCCATATGTGTAAATTAATCAATTCAATTCCCAAGTTCATCAATTGCTGTATGATTAAGGCCAAAATTTCCAACATTGAGGAACATTAAATCTGAAGCAGAACAGGGAATTCTTCCAATCAAATAAAAAAAAATCCTTTATGTATCACTGGACTTCATCAAACAAATTCACAATTCATCCTCAGCCTCAAACTCAAATTACAAAACCCATATCAGTATCAAGGCTGATCATCAAACAAAGTTTTGAGCAAAACCCAGATCACTAATTACTTATCAAATGAAAACACGTTAGCCCTTTTCACAGTTTCAGTGTGTGGAAAAACCCAGATCACCAATGACGATTTCAATACAAACCCAGGTATCCAAATGATAGAATAACTTGCCAAAACCCTAGTTTGGTTTCAGCTGACTCTTAACTCATTCAAAAGCTAATAAATTCCCAAATGCAAAATGCAGCAAAACCAGATCATCAAGACCGACAAAGAAGATAACCCAATTAAGAAAGTCCCAGAAATCGTTACCTTTCTCACTCTCCCTTAAACTTAGCATTTGCTGGTTCAAACCCAGTCTTTCATCAAGGAAGCTTCTTCAGCCTCGGAAGCTCAACTCCCAAACACGGTTACTGGGGTCTCGAATCTAAAGAATGGAACTTTTTGTTTGAACTTGAACAAAATAAGAATTTGTTAGTAGATTTTTACATGAACATCACTTTCATCCTGATTATATGTATATAAATATAGCGGTTGAATTATTTTGCTTGCATCTAACGTCAAATCAAGCTAGCAACCCGGGTAATTACTCGAGTAATAATATTTACAACACAACTAAAAGACTCGGCCAAACTACGCAACGTAACAGCTATGCCAACTGTCGGCGCACAAAATCAAACACAAATTTTGCAATTGATTTAAATAGCTTTCTTTCTGACTTAAAAATTTTGAATTGATTTAAGAGTCTTTTATTTTTTAGATATTTTAGTAATATTTTAAAAAAAATTTTGGTTTTTTTGATAGCATAGTATTTATTTGATTGGAATTTTTAAAAAAAGCGAGATTTTAAGTGTAATTTGGATACATCTGAAAGCAGTGCATACGGTCTATCTACCATGCTATTTTTATTAAAAATTTCTTTCTTTCTGACTCCAAAAAATAATTTTAAAAAACGTCGTGGTATCAATTTTATTGGATTTATATTCCTTCCAATATTTTTGGTTATATTCATCCAAAAACATAAAAATGACCAACAATCTTATATTTTTGTAAATTTAATTTAAAAAAATATAATCATATATACAACCTCGTAAAATAGGATAATGAGGGGTAGGGTATTTTATAAATTAAAATTGATATTTTTATACTTAATTTATTTAAGTTAATATATAGTGCTCAGTTATCAAAAAGTTTATTACATATGATGGTAAATTAAATGATCTCTCTCTCTCTAGCATAATTTTAGTATTTATTGATCAAATGTATCAAGTGTTGTATCACGTAGATGTGTGATCATGTGTTTAGATAAGATGAAGTAATTTTAAATATTGAAGTTTTGATAAAAGTATTTTAATGAGAAAGTCAAAATAATTTGTGGTTGTACAATTAGAAAAATGTTTTGAATAATTATATTTTTAAAGGTCATCAAAGCTTAAAATAATTATATTTCCTAAGTCAATGTTTGTTTGCATCTAGGATTATAATCCTAGTTACATGTTTATTTTTATGAAATTATTCATAAAATAACTTAAAATAATCACATGTTATGTTTATTTTTTTATAAGATTAATTAAAGGTTGGATAAAAATTTACAATTTAGAACTATCATACTCTTACCACTAATAATAAAAATATTATATTCTCGTTAATTTAAATATAGATAAATATGATAAGATACACAAATTAAATTAAATAATATTAATTTGAAATATTTTTATCTCTTTATCTGAAAGTCTCGAAATATAAATCATTTTCACTTTTTAAAATTAATCTAATAATAGTCACCATCTACCATCTAAGTCAAACCTGATTAAAATGATGTGAATTTTTTTATTTTTTTAAAAGGGATAACTAATTCTTATAAACTACTAGTAGTATTTTTCATAAAAACTACAAATCCAAAAAGAAATGTGAATGTCAGTAGGATCCCAACTAGCAAGATGACATTTTAGCCATGCCCAAATTCAGCTTGTAATGGTTATTATTAGTAGGTTACTTTTGTCTAAAAAAATTTAGTCTCAAATGGTAGGAGATTATAATATTAAGTAGAATATAGTACTAAATAATCTCTCATTTTAAGTTATTTTATAATTCAATGACCAATAGTCTCAAACTCAAATTTAAAAACAAACAAAATACTTAAAATTAATAATCATATTTCAAATGTAATATTTACAAACAAACATAATGTTACTCTGTAAGAGGGAGGCTCAAAAGTGTTGTGACGCCCCCAAAATTAGGTATACGTCACCCATCTCTGGGTGCGCCACTTACGTGGTACATAAATTCAAATACAAACTTAATTATACATCCATAGTGTAACATACGACAATACATAAACCGAGAGTTCTAATACTGAATATTGTCATTTAGACAATATCCATACTCAAGAGTCCTCATTACATTTATTGTCACACTATTTAACAGAATAGTGAGGACTACTAATGCTATCTTCTAATCATCAATTTGTTTTCCCACTCGTCCCAAATATATTCTCATTTCACGAGAGAACGGTGAAAGAAAGGGTGAGCTCAACTAGCCCAATAAGAAATATTATGACTAAGATAATGCGAATAAATTATCATTAGCCTTCAACAGATGTTAAGCCGATAAAATACAATAGACAACCGGTTTAATGCATAGAACATGCACTCCATTAAAAAGTCAGTAGAAAATAAAGTCTACTATCTTTTAGGTTTTAAAAGGTTTTCATAAATTTTTATCACTAAGACTCGGTTTAATGAATAAACCACAATATCTAATCATCCACTGTACTACTTGGTCAAGGATTTTCATCAAATTATCAATGGTCATGACTATACCGAATCACCCCTCAGTCATAATCATACCAAAAACTATCCATCACCGCATTACAGCCAATCGGAGGACTTTTATCACATCATTTATAACAAGCCATGATTATACTTAAGATGATCCTCATCATAATCATACTAAGTTCATCTATGCATCGTAAGCCAAAGATAACATAATATAACATGAGGATGATGACAATGACATAATAATTCAATAAAACAAGTTCAAGAATTATTTTATCTAGGAATTAATAACGTCCAAATTGTCAACAAGATACTTTGTTTTGTAGAGTAAAATTCAAGAATGATCGGAAGAATATTTTCATGAAAAGATCTTTGGATGAAACGCAAATATCAAGAATATTCTACTAATTTCATGGAGTATAGAAGTCAAAGTTTTAACCAATGGGTATAATAAAGAATGGAATAACAAAAGAAATCACCACGTAAATGCGGTGCTTGGCGATAGACGAGTTATTCAATGTAGAATAATAATAGCGGAACCAAGTCGGTGAAATTCACACCGCAAGGATGATCCAACCGAGAATAATAAATCTTTGAATAATAAACAATGGAACCAGTCCGATGTAAAACACACGAGACGGATATTCCAACGAGAATAATAAATGCGAATAATAAACAATGGAACCGAGTCCGGTGTAAAACACGCGAACGGGATATTCCAAATGAATAATAAAGAATGGAATAATGTAAGAAGATCACCAAGTATAGGGATTCAGCATGATACTGAGTTATTCAATGAATAAATAAGAATGGAATAACATAAGTTTCACCAAGTATAGGGTATCACTGCATATCTGAGGTTATGTATAGGGTATACCACTTTTACGAGTTATTCCAACGAATAATAATGAATGGAATAACGAAGTTCTCTTCATGAATAAGAAAGAATAACACCCCTACGAATTTGAACAAATAATATCCCTTACCGTAAAAGACACTTGGATATCAAAGTAGTGAAGTGCAGAATACTCTTCTTCTTTCTCTCTATAGATTTTCTCTCTCTATAGCTTCTCTCTATAATTTCTCTCTCTAGAGTTTCGGTGAATTAAATAAGAAAATAATGAAGGAATGAGCTTCATTTATAGGAAAATAGAATGCATAGTAATTAATCCATGAATCGGTCCGATTGATTTACTTTAATCGACGGTCCATATTTAAAGTAAAATCTTTTAAATAAAATATCATATATTCTATTTATATAAAAACATTTTACTATGCAAACACTATGCAACACTATACAAAACACTACTAAAACAACGCTTACACTATGCATAATAAAATATAATATATTCTATTTATAGAATAACTTTAATAAAGTATTACATTTTATATAAAAGATGTTTCGCATTTTATTACGTTAATAATCTGAATAAAACAAAACGTCATTATCGCATTATAATAATTCATATTATTAATCGTGATAATGGAATCAAATGGTGACTTCTCACATAAGCATCGATAATCAATACTGGTAATGCTACTTGTGCAACCACACGTATTCTTCGTACTTTTCTTCTTAGAGTAGTTCAACAAGATCACCAGGTAAAACTTCCGCCGTTATTTGATAAAAAATATTTTTGTCGTTTTCTCGATCCGAATGATAATTACATTATGGGGTCCACCAATGATTGAGTAGTTGTACGAATATTCCTGCTAAACCGAATATTCCCCGACCAATCGAATATAATATATAACCACTTGCATACTTTGCAAAATTTATAAATACTACCCACAACTATAATATTATCTCAAATTCACACCATACTATTAAAAAATTATTTGGACAAAATTTAAATCTTTATTGATAAAATCTGGGGTCTCACAATCTCCCTCCTTATAAATTTAAGCCCTCGAAATTAGAGTGCGATACACAGTATGATAAGAGGTGAGGATACCTTGAATACCTTTATCGTTGAAAACATTAAATTCATCTTTGTAATCCGGCGAAAGATATTCATTAACAATTCATCTTTGCTACTGGCCAAAGATATACAACTGTAAAACCAATAATCTTTGAGACTCGACAATAGTATCACGACCACGAATTATCCATGCTTTACTAGCCAAGGATATTCGTGTTTTCAATTATAATCATGATTATCTTAGAATAATCCTTGGTCAAAATCATGCCAAGTCTATCAATGCACTACGACCAAAGATGACTTTTACCACATCCATAAATTAATATTTCATTGCTGAGACTCAGCTCAATAATTAATCCATATCATCGAATCATTCCTGCACTACAGGCCAAGGATATTCATTAGTATCACGACCACGAATTATCCATGCACTACGGCCAAAGATAATCGTGTATTCATTAGTATCACGACCACAAATTATCCATGCACTACGTGTTAGATTTGTAATATTCATGAACGCAATCAAATTGCAAAAAAAATGCGGAAACGTGTAAAATCAGAGTTTAAAAAAATTTACAAAGCATATACCCGGATCACCCTTTATGCACAATTATTAATTAAACGAAAAGATAAAGAATAAAATCATACCCTTGAAGATCGAGCTTCCTCAGGTACAAGTTCACCTCCAAATCCTTTCGCGTTCAACTTGAATCCACCGGGGTTTTGTTCCTTCCTTTGATTAACGTTAGCCACCCATATGTTTGGCCTCTGAGGTGATCTACCAAGGAATAATAATGATTCAAGAAGAAGGATATTGGCTCAACCCTAGTTTTCTATCTACTATAGAAAAGGCGTCTTTCTCAACAAATTGGAATTATTACGTGCGTTGTAAAAACAACAACAACCCCACTACCCATAATAAGACTCCTCTTATTTATAGATGTGGGCAACCCACCTTAACAATTAAGGAATTGGGATTTATTTAATTAATTAAATTCTTTTAATTAATTAAGCTCCCTAATCTTATTAGGGATAATTAATTAAACTCCTTTAACTAATTTTCCTTCCTAATCCAATTAGGAATAAATGAGAAGTACTTATATTAAATTAATTCCTAAACTCTTTTAGAAATTAAAATAATAATAATTGTAATAATATTAATAAGACTCCTCTTATTAATTTATATTTAATATTTCTAAAATATTAAATAATAAATATTAAGCTATTTAATTTATTCTATCACCATAGATTAAATTAAATATACTTAACTATATTATTACGATTATGCCATTAACTTCTTAAATAATTATTCTTCCTTTTATGGTGTGACCCTTTAGGTTCTCCATATTAAACTAGTTGTGAATAAATCAATTAGAACAATTCTAATTTATTTAAATAAATAAATTAAACAATTAATTTATTTAAATAAATAATATTTATTCTACATAGGGATAAGCCTCCCTAGCGATCGACGACTTTCCGAGATAATATAGATTTCAACATTAATCATAAAAGAACCTTTGAGTAAATAGTTACTGTCTGCAATTCAATCCTTCCACTATACAATGTCCCAATTAAATATAAGACATGGAATTCTTGTCAAGTCTTATTTTATTTAATTATATGTATTTTGACTCTTAAATGCACAACTCCAAATAATGCAAATTAGAAACTCCTTTCTAATTTCATTACGCCTTAACCAAGGACTCTTTGGGGTTGTCATTTATCGAATCACATAGGACATTTCTCTTCTTTTATTAGAAGTGGTAGATTCTTTATTGATCATACATTATCTCCATGTACAACTTATTATACCCAAGCATACCCTTTGATATATCTTAAGGGTCTTAAGGAATAAGTCAAAGTATAACTCATCATACACAAGATACTATGATGATCTCAAGTCCAAGGATTACTTGTACTACTATCACTACGAGAATTCTATTGACGAGCAAATAAAACTCCATTAGGTATTCCTTAGCGAGCCACGTTCGATGAACTTATTCTCTAATAAGCACCTACATACTTGCTTTAGTGTCTCCACACACAAATGATCATGAGATCAATCATCCTCATCCAATGAAGCAAGCAGCGTATGTACCAATCTATCCGGATTCACTAATCCCCAATTTAGTAATCCAACGATTGGGAACTATTTTAGTTTTAAGCTTTCAAAGAATTTAGATCTCATTAAAATGATCATCATCATTATTCTAAAAGCATTGCTTAAAACTATGGGTTTATCACATATTATAAAAAGCAAGATCATGTAGATAATTAAAAGCCTTTAATAAATTAATACTTTTTATTAATAAATGAATAAGATTATTACAAAGTATATGCTTTATCATCAAACATGATTGGCTTGTGTGCATACTACTTTCAATCTCCCACTTGCACTAAAAAGCCAATCGCCATTGTATCTTATACTCTTCTTCTTCTAAGTGACGATTATCCTGTTTGTTGGATAAGCTTTAGTTAATGGATATGTAATGTTGTTCTTGAGAGTCCACTATCTCTATAGTGATTTCCCATCTTTCAATGATTCTAATAATCAAATGAAAGTGCCACAACACATGTTTAGATCCAAGATGAGACTTAGAACTATTCCTAGTTACGTAATGAACTTTTAATCCAAACAATCAACTTGTAGCTTCATTTATAGCTATTTACTTTGTCTTTATCATTAAACCATCAACTCTTTGCTGTTTGGAACCTTTCCAATTCACTGCACCACTTTTCAAGATAATAACGCTTTACCTTAAAATGGATTTTACGTCATTTTGTTCTCATACGAAAAACTTGAGTCATTAAGCCCTCTAGTTTTAATTTAGACCCACCACGAATATGATCACATCCTTAGTGCTTGGGTTAAGCACTTTAAGATGTTTTTCAGCGACTCATAGTGAACTTCTCCGAATATGACTGATCAACATCAGGTCTCGTATATTTCATTGCATACATGATAGTCACTCATGTGACCTCTCTTTTCAGGAGTCTGTGGGGACTATTAAGAGAGATACACTCCATAGCTCATCGACATGAGACATCTCTTGGAGTTTGCCATGCTAAACGACTTTAGCATCAAATGAATATACGTTCATTGGGTTAAGTTGAGCATCCTTTTAAATCTATCTATATAGATTTATATCCCCAATTAAGATACTCTTCCAAATCATTCATGGAGGATTGTTTAGACAACTTTATCTTTACTGATTGTAGCATTGGTATGTAATGCCTCATCAAGTAATATATCAACATATAATACTAGAAATTTCACTTATTATCCCAATTGTCCCTTTTGTACACACTAGAAGTCTTACCTCATCGAATGTAACTCTCTGGATCATCATCTTCTATGATGTGTACCTCATCATCATCACCCACCATGATGAATCCATACCTCCTAGGTATCTTTGGTACTATTCCGATTCTGATTCGGTTTGTGTACAATAGGTCTATCTACTGAGGTCCCTCTTATTTGACTTATAGTATTTTGTGGTTCTTGAACTTTTCAAGATCTATTATCCTCCCACTAGCCCCTTCATGATAAACACCTTTATCTTAGAAGAAAGCGTGTTTCTCAACAAACACCTTTTCTTAAGTAGGATTATAGAACATATACCCTAAACTTACTTTAGGATGTCCCACAAATCGACACACTTATAAAATCTTGTCCCAAAGCTTATCCTTTGAAACCTTTTCACACAAGTTGACAACCCTTATCTTAACATACTTAAGATTAGGAATCCTCCCCATCCATAACTTTTATGGAGTCTTGGGGCCGGATTTTGAGGTTACCATTTTCGTGATATCACGACCATTTCTAGGACATTATCCCGTAAGGATCTTTGGAATGTCGGTAAAAATCATTATGGACCGCACCATGTCCAACAAGGTACGATTTTTTCATTCGGATACATCAATCAATTATTGCGTATCAGGATGTGTCCATTATGAGAAAACCATTTGAGATGATCTAGAAACTTATTGCACAAGTATTTATTCCTTGATCTAATCAAAGAATCTTAATACATTGCCAATTTGTTTCACTTCTGAATTCTTTGAACCTTTCAAATAATTCACACTTGTATTTCAGCAAATACACACATTCAACTCTTTGAATTATCATCTCCTTTTCTTATACTAATTTGTTCAATATGCAAAATTATTTTCATGTAAGTCAAGTATACAAAATTTATTAAGTAATATTCCAGTTCTATACAAAACATTATTATTATAAATAGAACAACAATTGTTCTTAATTATAATACCAAAGATTTCATTGTCCAACAATAAAATGGAAATAATATTTTTAACAAGAATCTGGAATACAATAACAACTTATTGACTTAATAGATTTGCCCGTAAGGCGATCTTCTAAACTATAAGTTTCTATAGCTAATCAAAGAACCTTTGCTTCATTTTCCACACATAGGATTACTTATCTTTGTTTAACTTTCTACTTACTTGGTCCTTCATAAATCTATATTTATGATAACCAAAGTCAGTATCCAATACCCAAGTAGAACCTTGACTTAAAGAAAAATTTATTTCAATCATGAACAAAATTTGTATTTATAACCTAGAAACTTCACTAAGCTTCCTTGGTTAGCCTCTCGCAAGATACTTCTCATGATTTTTTCCAAAGTGTCCAAAGCTTATTGCGGTGGAAGCAAACTCCTTTCTTATCCGTGTCGCTTTTTGTTCTTATTATCCTTTGTTTATGCCTTTCTATTTACCTTCTTTGAATCGTTCTTCTTTTAGGAAGATCCTTTGGCCCCTACCAAGAAGATATGGTCTTTCTTGGTTGGAAAGTGACTCTCAACATTTTTCAACAAGTTAAGCAAATCAATGAGGTCGATATCTAACTTTCGTTCATATGAAAAATTCACAACAATTGTGAAAGGAGTCCGGGAGTGAGTGCAAGATCAAATCTTGGCTCAACTCTCCATCCATGACAAAACGTGTTGTCTAATTGATCAATCAAATTGATTATGTTAAGAACTTTTTATGCATCTTTATATAGTGCCATTGGCCATTCTAGATCGGAAGAGCTCCTTAGATATCTCGATATCTATCGGTCCTACTTTCTTCACCATCAACTACTTGATGTGCGGGAATATAGTAGAGATCATCCATAGTTTCATCTTGTGGACATGAAGCTCGTTACTTTCGTAGATGTGAGCATGATGCATTGAGCCAATCTGTGCATCATCTTGCCACTTTCTAAAAGTAGCAATGTCTTCCTCGGAGGCATTATGCTGCAACCATTCTTGAGGATAGGCGTATTAAGGACATAAGATAGCTTTTTCACTATGAGAACTATTCTCAAATTCCTTAACCAATCCGCTTTAATTTGGCCCGGTTAATTTAGCATCTAATATGCTTCGCGATGATAGTAATTTTAGACATTGTAAAATTACGTAAATGAATTTGTAATTAACAACATTTTAACATACATTCTTTTATTAATTACCAAAATAAATTAGGTCTTGTTTTAAATTGGTATCTCCCACTATTTTCTTCAAACTATATTACCTCACTTATATAGTTCGACAAAAATCTAATTAAAGATTTGCTAGTGAGAATAAGGATCCCATTTCAAATGTATATAGCCTTGTGGTGACACAACAAACTATATATAAATAAATAGGTAGACAACTTTTGTCAATTACATCAACTATGCAACTCCTTTCTTTTGTCTCTTAGATTATTTTGATCAAGTGGTGGCACATCCGAATCAAAATTATCCAAGTTAAGTCCGACCTAGCACTCCATATATTCAAAAAAGAAAAATATCATCCTTGTGGTGACACAACAAAACAATATTGTTCAATTTTCTTTATAAGCATCAAATGTGATAAATTAACATCTTAAATACTTAATACTTGCCTTGTGGTGACACAACAAACTCATATTAAATATTTAATACTCTATTAATTTTATCATGCTAGAAAGGCTGACGTTCGATATTCTAAATATCTTTGAACGCTTAGGACTTAATATAAAAATTTGAGGGTTTATTATTAATATGTCTCATCTTGTTTAAGCGCATTTACATATATATATATAAATACGCGTCAAATTAATGAACATGCGAAGCATGTTATATAATATATAATATATATAGTATAGCATGCACATAGAATACTATATTCTACCCTGGATTGATTATGGACTTTTATTCTAGTTTGGTTCACTAGAGCCACCAAGTGAACCAAAAGGTCAAACCCCCAGGGTGCAAGAAATTATATTTAAATATAACTATTACATTTAAACCCGGGCTCCATTACAAACGGGTCTTCAAGCGCTCTTGCTTCCTTGATCTCCAATTCTTCAAAAAATAATTCTAACTATTCCTATTACAAAACTATTTAAAATAAATAGAAACCTTGATCGTGATCGAGGGAAGTACATAGGAGGGAGATAGAATTTACATTAAGAAAAATTAGAGAAGACGAGGTAATGCAGACCCCATTTAATAAAACCCATACATTCATGCATCCAACTAAAATAAAATCCAATCATATTGGTCATAGTCATAATCAATCCCATTTATTATCATACATATCATCATATGCATCAATAAATAACATTCATCTTATGAATAATAAACATTTAATATATATATTGATATCATTTAATGGGCAAATTTAGTTAGTATAAAATCTATTTTTGAATTAAAATAAACTCCTTTATTTTAATCCAAATTTAAATCAAAATAAAACTATTTTATTTTAATTTATCCAATTTTGAATAAAATAAACTATTTTATTTTAATCAAAATCTTTAATTAAAATAAACTCCTTTATTTTAATTAATTATGGAATCCAATTCCATATAAAAAAAATTATTAAAGGAAACATGGATTATCTTTTTCATTCACAAATAAACTCTTTTATTTTGAATAATATGAAATCGTATTTCATATCTAAATAAACTCCTTTATTTAAGGAAATTAGGATTCTTTTTCTATTCACAAATAAACTCCTTTATTTTGAATAATATGAAATCTTATTTCATATCTAAATAAACTCCTTTATTTAAGGAAACATGGAATACAATTTTAACTCCAATTAGTTATCATGAAATCCAATTCCAACTCTAATTAGTTAGCATGAAATTCTAATTTTAAAATTAAAATAAACTTTATATTTTAATATTAAAATAAACCTTTTATTTTAAGATTAAAATAAACTTTTTTTTTAATTATAAAATAAGTAAGAATAATATATATATATATATATATATTATTAGTATATATAATAATATATATATTAGTACCTAATATATATATATATATATATATACTATATATATATATATATATATATATATATATATATATATATATCCTAACCTTCCTTTTAAAAAAAAAATTCACATGGTGCTGTCGACTTTTGAATTATAAAAGCTACCATGATGCCTTGATTTAATGCATGATATCCTTTGAAAAAAAAAATTTAACTCGGCATGAATCAAAGTAAGCATTCACATGATTTCCATGTTATTATATATATATATATATATATATATATATATATATATATATATAATTAATAACTTGATTAGGTTTTTTTTTTTTTTAAATTTTATATGATAAAATTATGCCCAATTAAATTGTTCTAAACACATATCAATATACATATCAAATTAAAACAATTAATAATTAAGATAAAGGTTTGGCTCATGCCAATTATTAGATTTGTAATATTTATGAACGCAATCAAATTGCAAAAAAAATGCTAAACGTGTAAAATCGAGTTTAAAAAATTTACAAACCATGTAAGACCTCAAATTTTTTAAATAAAAGGAATTTTCTTTATTTATTATTTTGAAATAGTAAGGGTTGATTTGATTAATGTGGATAGTTAAGGGTTAAATACGTAAATATTTCAAAATAAGCAAGTGGTTATAAAATATTCATTATCGTCGGGAATATTCGTTTGGTGCGTGGAATATTAAATCTTGTCTTAAATATTAAATGCATTGACGCAAGCCTATGCCATGTGGGGCCCATAACTGAAAGCGATTGGATGAAGAAAACGACAAATATAAGTTATTTTTAAATAACTGGCGTAGTTATTCTGATTATCTTGTTGGAATACCCGGTGGTTAAAACACACTAATCTGGCGTTGTTGAGCGAAGACACCAGATTGCACCAATTATTGATTCTTACGTAAGAAGGCACTTTGCTTTCAATAATGGTTCTGATAATTTCTTTCAAAGATATTTTATTGAGTTAATAATTGTTGCGTTGATATTTTATATTCTTGTTGTTTTGATAATTGTCATTACACAAGATTTTTCATTATCGAAGCAATAATTCATATTATCTGAATAATATTATTAGATAACATTATTGGCAATGTCTAGAAAGTTACATCTAAGGAGAGGTTTGGTCACCTAATTGCGGCGCCGCAGAAGAAATTCTTATTGGAAAGCCCCTCTTTCCTGAACCGTCCGGTTGTCGATATTGTGATTCTGTAATATTATTTGTGAATAATTAATTATTGATTTATATGATGAGGAAAATATTGATTTTATGTGGATATAGATGGAGAAAATTTTTAAAATGACAATTGTTGAAAATTAATATTTTATCTTTTTCGATAAAATAATTCATTTAAATATATTATTTTAATAATATATTAATGGTGATATTTTTACAACGAATGTGGAATATATGAGTATACGAGGAGGAAGAGTATTTTTGTTGCAATAAATGTTTAAAACATGTTAAACATGTATGTCGGTGGACCCATTTATTGACTTGAAATTTGATTATAAATTTGTAAAAATCGCTGGTTTATGGATTTCGGTCAATTTCTATTTGGAATTTGGAAAACTTTCTTTCTGAAAAGTTGTAGAGAATTGAAATTCCTATAAAAACTCATGAGATTCAATTTTCTGATGAAAGGGCTATTTATTATGAATTATTAAAGTTCAAGTTCTAAAATAATTGATTTTTGGGAGTTTAAAATATTTTTTTAAGAAAAACATTTTTTGTTGTAATTGAGTTGGCTCACATGTGTTATAAATGATCTGAAATCAGATTTCTAAGGTGGGCTTGAATATTTTTAAGAAATATTATTATTTTATTAAATTTTCTACTTTGGTGTTAAGCATTTTCCTATAAATAGGGTCTTGGGTTAGAATTGAAAATCACACCGAAACTGAAGTTTCTCTCTCTATATTATCGATATTCTTGTGAGTATTTTGAGTATACTTTGAGTATTGCTAGGCGGTGCAAGTTCCTTCAAAGACTATATACCCATTATTCAGGCAAATTAAAGTCTTGATCTTTCGAGGTAAGGATATTATTTTTTTCTCAGAATGATATTATTTCTTCAATATCATTATCTTTGAAATATTGATCTGGAAGTTTTTATCAAATTTGGAACTTTTTCATGTCTAGTTACTATTCATAAGAGTTACTTATTCACGAGTTACTATTCACGAGTTACTATTCACGAGTTTATTCACGAAGTCTATTTATGAAGCGTGAAGATGTTTTTGTGGAATTTCTATCTTTTGGTGTGGAGTTACTATTCACGTGTACGGCACTATTCACGTATACGACACTATTCACGTGATACTGATTAAAATAAAAATAAAATTTCTTCTTTTCGTCTAAAAATATCTATTCGGATACTAACTTTGATTGTATCCATGTTTTGATCATTCTTGAATTTTACACCACTATGATTATTTTTGAGGTATTTTGAACGTGGATAAAACCAAAAGTACTAATCCTTAATCCTTAATCCTTGTCATTTTGTTTCAATCGGATTCGTTTCTTTAAAAAAAATATTTTCATCATCCTCGCCTCTTAAATGATGATATTATGGAATATCTTTGGCTGTAGTGCAAAGATGAATGATTTCTTAAGAATATCTTTGGCACAGTGCAAAGATGAATGATTTCTCGAAGAATATCTTTGGCCCGTAGTAGTGCAAAGATGAACAAGTGTTTAAATGAACATGACCAATCGATGAATATCTTTGGCTCAGAGTGCAAAGATGAATATTTGATTCCGGATGTATATTGATTGATGTTACGAGGGATAAAAGATGAGCGATGAACTTTTAAATTCATACATAGAAGATAGTAGTTTGCATTCTCTACTTAACTCTTCTAATGAATTATTATTTCATTGCGAATATTGATTTAAAATTTGTTGTCTATCAGATTCTTTATTATATTTTTCCTGTTGAAGACTAACGATAATTTGTTGTATATTATCTTAGTCATAATATTCTTTACTTGAGCTAGTTGAGCTCACCCTTTTCCTTTTTGTTCCATTTTTCTCTCGGGAGGCGAGAATATAAGCGAGTGCGAGTCGGGGTATGGAATGAAGGTTTTAGAAAGGATTGTTTAGTAGTCCTCACCATTTTGTAAAATAATGTATCAATAAATGTGATGAGGATTTATTTGAGTATAGATATTGTCTGAAGATAATATTTGTATTCAAACTCACGGTTTCTTGTTGTAATAATAAAGTTGTAGTTGTTTACGTACCATGTATTGACAACTCGAATGGGTGATGTATACCTATTTTGGGGGCGTCACGGTTGGTATCGAGCTTAGGATATGATCTCTGGCGGAGATCGGGGAATAGAACTAGGAGGGAGAGACGAGTAAATCCTTCGCTAGTGTGTCCTACCTAAGCTTATTTGTTAGTTGGTCGATATATAGGGATATTATATGATATATTGATTTCCTTAATTAACCCTTGTTTTATGACAAGATGTTTGAGAATGTCGATCGAGAATATTAACAATGGAAATGAGGCCGTGGAGATGCTCAGTACTCACCAACGAGGAGAGCGTGTAACAGTCGGCAATGTTCCTCCCGTGAACAACACCATTGAAGCGTATGATGAACGAGGGATGTTTAGAAGTTTTTTGCGCGGTCATGCAAAATCGACGAGGAGACTCGTGTTCAAAATACGAGGAGGAAATGATAGCAATTCACGGGTTGTCACAAACAAGCGTTCAAAGAGTTGGGACCACCGAATTTAAGGGAAAGCGAGATCCGATCATGGCGGAAACATGGGTCAAACAAATTACCAAGATATTCGATGTCTTGGGATGCACGGAGAACGAAGGTTCCATTCGCCACCTTTATGTTCCGTGGGCGAGGCGATCACTCGGTGGGAGTCTCAGAAGGCGTACCCATCCAAATTTCGCACTCGGCATGTCTTGGGAGACGTTTGAAAAGCTATTTAATGACAAATACTTTCCCGAAAGTGTTCGTCATATGAAGGAAGTGGAGTTCATCGATTAGAACAAAACAACACGACGGTGTCTCGATGACGAGGCAAAGTTTGCAAAGTTATCGGTTTTGCACCTCATTTGGTGGAGAATGAGGAACGTATGACGCGATGTTTCTTAGAGGTTTGAAACCCGGCATACGTCGAGATCTCATTTCTCATAAACTTTCTCTCTATTCGATGTTTGTAAACAGGGCTCAATTATTAGAGCGAGATAACGAGTACGGTCAACGAGGACCATGACCCGAGGATCGTACGGAGATAGCGAACAATGAATAATGATAACTGCGGAGAAAGAAACAGACGGACAAAATGGTTACCACTCTGGTGGTAATCATGGCCATGAAAATAAAAGAAGCGAGTCGAGGAGATTTTAAAAGAGAGATTTAACAACGACCGTATGAAGGCAAAGCGGTCTTGGCGAAAGAATCGGTTCTAAGGGAGGAGAACGACCACCCCATCATATGTTATAAATCTGAAAAAGAGGGACATATCGATCAAACCGCCCACAACAGTTCAAGGTATGCTATAATTGTGGAAAGGAAGGACATATCGCTCGAGATTTTACGATGGCGAAACCTAGTTCAAATGGAACGGTGACTCAAAAGATCGTCCCCGAAAAAAGTCAAAGTCAACGATTCCTGGAAGAGCGTTTGTTGTGGTTGGTCATAATCGAGGAACCCAAACGAGGTGATCACGTAAGCTATTTATAAATTCTTGCGAAGTTTATACCTTACTTGATCTGGGTCTTACCCATTCATTTATCTCTCTGCATGTGCTCAAACGTTTAAACTTGACTCGGGAGAAATTAGACTTTGACTTATCTGTGGAAACTCCGTTAGGAGAAACTTTCATCACATCCACTTGCTTATAAATCTTGTTTGATTCAAGTTGGCACCATCACCTTACCCGTTGACCTTATCTCTTTAAAGATACTTGCTTTTGATGTGATTTTAGGGATTGATTGGTTAACTACTCATCATGCCAAAATTGATTGTTTTCTTAAGGTTGTTAGTTTTCATATTCCTAACCAACCTGTTGTATGCAATTCAAGCAACTAAACCATTAAAATCGATCACTCATCATATCTAATCATAAAGCTATTCGTTTATTGAAAAACGGATGTCAAGCTTTCTTAGCCCATGTTATGGATTTGAATAAAGACACGTCAAATTTGAATAATATTCCTGTTGTTATTGACTTTCATGACGTATTTCCCGAAGAACTTCCGGTCTACCCCGAGCGTGAAGTTGAATTCTTTATTGATCTTGAACTCCGTATAAAGCCCATTTCTAAAACCCATATCGAATGGCTCTATTGAACTTCAGAGTTAAAGGTCCAACTACGAGAATTGTTGGACATCGGTTTCATTAAATCCTAGTACATCTCCTTGGGGTGCTCTGTTTTATTTGTAAAAAAGAAAGACGGGAGTATGCGACTTTGTATTGACTATCGGGAATTGAACCATGTCACCATCAAGAATAGGTATCCTCTACCTCGTATTGATGACTTGTTTGACCATTCTGAAGGGGCACAATTCTTTTCAAAATCGATCTTCGCTTGGATATCATCAATTTGAAGATTAGAATCGAGGATATTCCAAAGACGCGCTTTTAGAACTTGGTATGGGCATTATGAATTCTTAGTCATGTCTTTCGGATTAACTAATGCTCCTCCTGCGGCTTTCATGGATATGATGAACCGAGTATTCAAGGAATATTTGGATCGATTCGTTGTTGTTTTTATTGATGACATCCTCATATATTCCAAAAGTCGTGAAGATCATGAGCACCATTTGAAGTTTGGTACTCGAAAGGCTTCGTGAAAACAAACTATATGCCAAATTGAAGAAATGCGAGTTACGGCTTGAGGAAGTAGCATTCCTTGGGCACGATGTGTCGAAACATGGAGTATCTTTGATCCGTGAAGATTGAAGCAATAAAAAGTTGGGAGCAACCAAAGTCGATTGATAGAAGTGCGTAGCTTTTGGGCTTAGTGGTTATTATCGGAGATTCGTGGAAGGGTTTTCTCGAATCGCTACTCCATTAACTCAAATTAACTTCGGAAGGATACAAAATTCATTTTGAGCGAAGAATGCGAGAAAGTTTTCAAGAGCTTAAGAGGAGACTTATTTTGACACTGTTCTAACAATACCATCTGGTTCGGATGGATTTGTTATCTCTGACGATGCTTGAGCAAAGGATTAGGATGTGTTCTCATTCAACGTGGGAAAGTCATAGCTTTATTCCTCGCGACAACTTAAAGAGTATGAGAGGAATTATCCTACTCATGATCTAGAGTTAGCGGCCCGATCGTTTTCATGCTAAAAATATGGAGGCACTATCTATATGGGGAGAAAGTGGAGATATATTCGGACCATAAAAGCCTTAAATATTTCTTCACTCAAAAGAACTCAACATGCTTGGCGAACGACGTTGGCTCGAGCTATTGAAAGACTACGACCACACTATTTAATACCATCTTGGAAAGCGAACGTGGTAGTGACGCGTTGAGTAGAAGATCATATCACGAGGAACGAGTGCGATGATGTCAAGTATCGCGTAGAGCCAACTTTAATAGAAAAAGTTAAGGTTGCTCAAGCCACCAACCCGGAGGTGATGCGTATGATGAAGAAGAAAGTACAAGAATGAGCTATTCCTAAGCGAGAATTGATGAAGAAGGAATACTTGAGTCCACTCTGACTTTGTGTTCCTAACGACTCGATTTGAAGTACAAGATTATGATGGAGGCACCTGATACACCATTTGCAATCCATCCTCGGAAGTACTAAAATGTATCGTGATCTTGACATACATTTTGGTGGAACAATATGAAGAGAGAGATTGCAAAGTTTATCTCGATGTGTTTAACTTGCTTACGTGTAAAGGCGGAGCATCTTGTACCTAAGGGTCCATTGCAACCACTTGAGATTCCGAAATGGAAGTGAGAACACATTACCATGGATTTCATTCTGGTCTCTTCCTACGGTTTCTCAAGGCATCAATGCTATTTGGGTTATTGTTGATAGATTAACCAAGTCTGCTCATTTCTTGCCGATCTGGAGAGACTTATTCACTTGAGCGTCTTGCTAGTATGTACGTGAATGAGATTGTGAGGTTGCATGGCATGCCCGGTATCCATAGTTTTGGATCGTGACCCAAGATTCACTTCAAGATTTTGGGTTAGCTTGCAAAAAGCTATGGGCGCAGTTTACGATTTAGTTGATACATACCATCCTCAAACCAGACGGACAATCGAGAGGACTATTCAAACTCTTGAAGATTTATTAAGACTCGTGTCCTAGACTTCAAGGGCGGTTTGGGATAAGTATTTACCATTGGTGGAATTCTCCTACAACAACAGATTATCGGCAAGTATAGGTGTAGCTCCATTTGAAGCATTATATGGACGAAAAGTGTCGCTTCTCGATATGTTGGGAAGAGGTGGGTGAAGCAACATTGTTGGGACCCGAGTTGAGTACGCGTATATGACTGAAAAAAAGATCCAAATGATTCGACAACGTATACAAACGGCACAAGATCGACAAAAGAGTTATGCGGATCTTCATCGAAAGGACGTGGAATTTAATGTAGGGATCATGTATTGTTGCGAGTTGCTCCATGGAAGGGAGTTACAAGATTTGGGAAGAGAGGAAAGCTCAATCCACGATTTATCGGTCCATTTCAAATTCTTGACCAAGTAGGAAATGTAGCCTATAGACTTGCGTTACCTCCGAGTATGTCTCGTGTTCATAATGTGTTTCACATATCGTACTTAAATAAATATGTGAAAGACCCGAACCACGTTATAGAGTTAGAACCGAGACGAGATAGCCAAGACTTAACATATGAGGAGGTACTGTCAAGATCTTGGATAGGAAGGAGCATGTCCTACGCAAGAAAGGTCATACCACAAGTTAAAATTTTGTGGAGGAATCATGCTATATAGAGGAAATGACACGGGAATTAGAAACGAAAATGAAAGCGAGGTATCCTCACCTTTTGAAACACACGAATGCGTCGTCCAATTTCGAGGACGAAATTTCATAAGGAGGGAGGTTGTAAGACCCCAAATTTTTATTAATGAAATTTAATTTTCTCTTATTTATTATTTTAAAATAGTAAGGGTTGATTTGATTAATGTGGATAGTTAGGGGTAAAATACATGAAATACTTCTAAATAAGTAAGTGGTTATAAAATATTCATTGTTGTCGGGGAATATTCGTTTGGTCGTGGAATATTAAATCTTTGTCGGGGAATATTAGATGCGACGGTAGCCTGACCGTGTGGGCCCATGTGAAAGCGATTGGATGAAGAAAAACGAAAATATAAGTGGTTTAAAAAATAGCAGGCGTAGTTATTACAGATTAATCTTGTTAAAATACCCGGTGGTTAAAACACGATGCACTCAGTATTGCACCAATTATTGAAAGAGGGGCTTTCCAATAAGAATTTCTTCTTCTTTGGTAGCCATTAATTAGGTGACCAAACCTCTCCTTAGGCGTAACTTTCTAGACATTGCCAATAATGTTATCTAATAATATTATTCGGATAATATGAATTATTGCTTCGATAATAAAAAATACTTGTGTAATGACAATTATTGAAACAACGACAATATAAAATATCAACGCAATGAATTATTAACTCGATAAAATCTTGAGCGATAATTCACGTAACCATTATTGAGTAGTGCCTTGGGCGTAAGAATCAATAATTGGTGCAATACTGAATGTCTTCTCGTGTTTTAACCACCGGGTATTTTTAACAAGATTATGATGCATGATTCTGTAGTAATTTTTAAACCACTTATATTTGTGCGTTTTTCTTCATCCAATTGCTTTCCGTTATGGGGCCCACGCGATGGTCGCTGCCGTCGATGCGAATATTCCCAAACAAGATCTGAATATTCCACGACCAAACGAATATTCCCAAACAATGATGAATATTTTATAACCACTTGCTTATTTTGAAGTATTTGCGTATTTTACCCCTAACTATCCACATTAATCAAATCAACCCTTACTATTTTAAAATAATAAATAGAAAATTAAATTTCATTAATAATAAACGTGAAAAAATATTTGAGGCTTTTATGGTGCGAATATATCTCCACTTTCTCCTCATATAGATAGTGCCTCCGGATCTTTAAGCAAAATTATTTCTTTGCTGACTCTAGATCGTGAGTAGGATAATTCCTCTCATATTCTTTAAGTTGTCATGAGGCATAGGCTATGACTTTCCCACGTTGCATGAGAACACATCCTAACCCTTTGCAGAAGCATCGCTATAGATAACAAATCCATCCGAACCGGATGGTATTGTTAGAGCAGTCTTAGAAATAAGTCTCTCTTAAGCTCTTGGAAACTCTTCTCGCATTCTTTGCTCCAACAAATTTTGTATCCTTACGAGTTAGTTTGGGTTAATGGAGTAGCGATTTGAGAAAATCCTTCCACGAATCTCCGATCATAACCAATTAAGCCCAAAAAACTACGTACTCCAGTCACCGACTTCGGTTGCTCCCAACTTTGTATTGCTTCAATCTTCGCCGGATCAACAGATACTCCATGTTTCGACACCACGTGCCCAAGGAACGCTACTTCCTTAAGCCAGAACTCGCATTTCTACAACTTGGCATAAAGCTTGTTTTCACGTAGCCTTTGGAGTACCAGCTTCAAATGGTGCTTATGATCTTCCCGGCTTTTGGAATATATGAGGATGTAATCAATAAAGACAACAACGAATTGATCCAAATATTCCTTGAATACTCGATTCATCATATCCATGAAAGCCAAGGGAGCATTAGTCAATCCGAAAGATATGACTAAGAATTCATAATGCCGTCTTAGAGTTCTAAAGGCGGTCTTTGGAATATCCTCGATTCTAATCTTGGTTTGATGATATCCGAGCGAAGATCGATCTTTGAAAAAATTGTGCCCTCTTGCAATTTGGTCAAACAAGTCATCAATACGAGGTGAGGATACCTATTCTTGATGGTGACATGGTTCAATTCCCCGATAGTCGATACAAAAGTCGCATACTCCGTCTTTTCTTCTTTCTGAATAAAAAGAGGAGCACCCCGAGGAGATGTCTTAGGGGCGAATGAAACCGATGTCCAATAATTCACGTAGTTGGACCTTTAACTCCACGAAGTTCAATAGGAGCCATTCGATATGGGGTTTTAGAAATGGGCTTTGTACCCAGGTTCAAGATCAATAAAGAATTCAACTTCATGTTACGGGGTAGGCCAGGAAGTTCTTGAAATACGTCGGGAAAAGTCGATAACAACAGAATATTATTCAAATTTGGCGTGTCTTTATTCAAATCCATAACATGGGCTAAAAAGCTTGACATCCGTTTTTCAATAAACGAATAGCTTTATGATTAGATATGATGATGATTGATTTTAATGGTTTAGTTGCTTGAATTAAATACAACGGGGTTGGTTAGGAATATGAAAACTAACAACCTTACGAAAATAATCAATTTTGGCATGATGAGTAGTTAACCATCAATCCCTAAAATCACATCAAAAAACAATTATCTTTAAAGAGATAAGGTCAATGGTAAAGGTGATGGTGCCAACTTGAATCAAACAAGATTTATAAGCGATGAATGTGATGAAAGTTTCTCCTAATGGAGTTTCCACGAGATAGGTCAAAGTCTAATTTCTCCTAGGAGTCAAGTTTAAGCGTTGAGCACAAGCGGGAGAGATAAATGAATGGGTATGCCGGTGTCAAGTAAGGTATAAACTTAGAGAAGAATTTATAAATAGCTTACCGTGATCACCTCGTTTGGGTTCCTCGCATTTTGACCCGATCCACAACAAACGCTCTTCGGGAACCATTGACTTTGACTTTTACGGGGCCGATCTTTTGAGTCACCGTCCCCCATTGAACTAGGTTTCGCTTCTGCGTCTGATCTCGGCGATATGTCCTTCCTTTCCACAATTATAGCATACCTTGAATCTGTTGTGGGCGCTTTGGTGATATGTCCCTCTTTCCGCATTTATAGCATATGGCCGGGTGGTCGTTCTCCTCCCTTAGAACCGGTTGTTCTTTGGTCTTTGTCGTTTTCACATTATCGTTGTTGAATCTCCTCTTTTTAAAATCTCCTCCCGATTAAACTTTTTCTATTCTCATGGCCATGATTACCACCAGAGTGGTTACCATTTTGTCCGTCTTTTTTCTTTCTCCGTTTGGTTATCATTGTTTTGTTGATTGCTATCTTGGTATTATCCACGGTTGTGGTCCCTCGGTTGGTAGTACTCGTTATCTCGCTTTCTAATAATTGAGCCACATTTTACAACATTTGAATAGAGAAAATTTATGAGAAATGAGATCTTGGCGTATCTGCCGGGTTTGAAACCTCTAAGAAACATCCGCGTCATCGTTCCTCATTCTCTACCAAATGAGGTGCAAGCACTGGATAACTCTGCAAACTTTGCCTCGTCTTTGGGACACCGTCGTGTTATTACGCTCCGGTCTAATAAACTCCACTTCCTTCATATAATGAACACTTTCGGGAAAGTATTTGTCATTAAATAGTTCTGAAATGTCTCCCAAGAGCATCTTTGAAGCCTGTTGGATGGAGTACGCTTCACGGACTCCCCGATGTCTGCCTCATTCACGAACATAAAGGTGGCGAATGGCACCTTACGCTCCTCCCGTGCATCCCAAGACATCAAATATCTTGGTGATTTGTTTGACCACGTCTCACTTAATCGGATCCGGCTTTTCCCGAATTACGGTGGTCCCGACTCTTTGAACTGCTTGGTTTGACAACCCGTGAATTGCTAACATTTCCTCCTATATTTTGAACACGAGTCTCCCTCGTGCGATTTTGCATGAGCTGCAAAAGCTTCTAAACATCCCCTCGTTCATCATCTCGCTTTCGGTGGTGTTGTTCATGGGAGGAACATTACCCGACATTGTTGCACGTTCTCCTCGTTGGTGAGTCTGAGCGTCTCTACGGTCTCATTTACTCCATTATTAATATTCTCGATTCGACATTCTCAAATCTTGTCATAAAACAAGGGTTAATTAAGGAAATCGATATATCACATAATATCCCTATATCTTGACCCACTAACAAATAAACTTAGTTAAGACACACTTTAGCGAAGGATTTACTCGTCTCTCCTCCTGGTTCTATTCCCGATCTCACGGGAGATCATATCCTAAGCTCGATACCAACCGTGGCGCCCCCAAAATAGGTATACATCACCCATTCGAGTTGTCAATACATGGTACGAAATAACTACAACTTTATTATTACAACAAGTAAAAGCGTGAGTTTGAATACAAATATTATCTTCTAGACAATATCTATACTCAAATAAATCCTCATCATATTTATTGATACATTATTTTACAAAATGGTGAGGACTACTAAACAACTCTCTCTAGAACCTTCATTCCATACCCAGGCTGTACTTTCTTATATTCTCGCCTCCCCGAGAAGAAAAATGGAACAAAAAGGAAAAGGGTGAGCTCAACTAGTCCAAGAAAAGAATATTATGACTAAGATAATATACAACAAATTATCGTAAGTCTTCAACGAGGAAAAATCTAATAGAATCTGATAGACAACAAGTTTTAAATCAATATTCGCAATGGAAATAATAATTCATTAGAAGAGTTAAGTAGAGAATGCAAACTACTATCTTCTATGTATGAATTTAAAAGTTCATCGTCTATCTTTTATCCTGTAACATCAATCAATATATATCTAGAATCAAATATTCATCTTTACACTACAAGCCAAAAGATATTCATCAGGTTAGTCATGTTCATCTAAACACTGCTCATCTTTTGCTACTGGACCAAAGATATTCATCGAAATCATTCATCTTTGCATTACAGGGCCAAGATATTCAATCTATCATCATTTAAGGTAGAGGATGATGAAAATATTTTTGAAGAAAGCGAATCCGATGAAGCGAAATGACAAGGATTAAGGATTAAGGATTAGTACTTTGTTTTATCCATGTCCAAAAATACCTCAAAAATAATCATAGTGGTGTAAAATTCAAGAATGATCAAAACATGGATACAATCAAAGCTAGTATCCACATAGATATTTTAGGCGAAAAGGAAAAATTTTTATTTTTAGATGAATAGTCTTGAGATTCGTGAATAGTGTCGTATATCGTGAATAGTCTCAGTATCGTGAATAGTAACTCAGACACCAAAAGTTCCAAATTTGATAAAACTTGGATCAATATTTGACATAATGATATTAAAGAATTAATATCATTACGAAAAAATAATATCCCTTACCTCGAAAGATCAAGTCTTTAACCTGAAACAGGATATAAAGGCTATGACTTGAACTTGCATCAGATATAGCAATACTCAAAATATACTCAAAATACTCACAAGAATACGCTCGATAATATAGAAAGAGAAAACTTCAGTTTCTGGTGTGATTTTCAATTCTAACTAAGCATCCTATTTATAGGAAAATGCTTAGAACACAAAAGTAGAAAATTTATTAAATATTATTATATTTTTCCAAAATATCATACGCACACTTCTTCCAACTGATTTCAGCCTCTATCACATGTTACGTAAGGGCCTCAAAATGAAAAACACGTTTTTGTAATTAAAAATATTTTAAACTTCCAAAAATCAATTATTTCGGAGTTTCGGAACTTCAATAATTCACAATAAATAGCCCTTTTGTCAGAAAATTCAAATCTCGCGATTTTTTATAGGAAATTCCATTATCTACAACTTTGCAGAAGGAAGTTTTTCCAAATTCCAAACAAAAATTGACCGAAATCCACAAGCAGGCGATTTTACATCTTATAATCAAATTTCGATCGAGAAATGGGGTCCACCGAATACATAAAACATGCTTTAAATATTTTTGGTAACAAAAATACTCCTCCTTCACATATACTCATATATCCCACATTTATCGTAAAATATCATCATTATTATATTATTAAAATATAATAATATATTTAAATAATTATTTTATCAGAAAAAGATAAAATTTCAATTTTCAACAATTGTCACATTAAAAATCAATATTTTCCTCATCATATGAATCAATAATTAATTATTCACAAATAATATTACGAATCACAATATTGGCAACCAGGCGGTTCTAGGAAGAGGGGCTTTCGATAAGAATTTCTCCTTCTTGGTAGCAAGTGATTAGGTGACCAAACCTCTCCTTGAGCAGAACTTTCTAGACATTGCCAATAATGTTATCCAATAATATTATTCAGATAATATGAATTATTGCTTCGATAATAAAAAATCTTGTGTAATGACAATTATTGAAACAACAAAGAATATAAAATATCAACGCAATGAATTATTAAATCAATAAAATCTTTGAGCGATTAATTACTATAACCATTATTGAGTAGTGTCTTCCTACGTAAGAATCAATAATTGGTGCAATACCGTGTCTTATTGTGTTTTAACCACCAAGTATTTTAACAAGATTAATTTGGTAACAACTACGCAGATTATTTTTAAACAACTTATATTTATCGTTTTCTTCATCCAATCGCTTTTTAGTTTATGGGGCCCATACATGGTCATTTGCGGCAGTCAAATTAATATTCCCGACAAGATCTGAATATTCCACGACCAAACGAATATTCCCGACAACAATGAATATTTTATAACCACTTGCTTATTTTGAAATATTTGCGTATTTTACCCATAACTATCCATATTAATCAAATCAACCCTTACTATTTCAAAATAATAAATAGAGAAAATTAAATTTCATTAATAACAAGTTGGGGTCTTACATTGACCGATCGGCCAAAGTAGCGGCTGGCCACACACACGAGTATCCACAGTGCGCCCGTATTCTTAGTCTGAGAACTCTCTGAAACTCACAGGCGGGCCGCACTGCCCTTGTATCTGGCCACTCCCCACGCCACCTTCTTGCGGGGGGACGAAGCCCCTAGCTACGCTCTGCACTAACTTCTATGTTATGAGTCACAAGTTCCAACAAAAATTGTTAAAGAAAATAACTAATGCCACTCCCATTTTCCCTTTAATCAAATTCTTGTTCTTCATCTTGGCCTTAATGCAGTACAGACATAGTTACATCGCTAGCGAGCTGACCACGAGTCATTTCCATACTTTAGGTACGACGTACTTGAACCTAGATCCACCACACAGATCCAAACCTCAACTCAGATCCTCTACTTAGATCCAAAGCTCAATCAGATCCGCCATCACCACTGCCACCACCACTGCCTCCGAAGTATCAATTACACCTCAATCTCGCCACTGAAAACCCTCAAATTTAAACGACGATATAGTTGGTTCTCGTAATTTGATTGTTTGTGCTACGATTACTGGTTTTTGCGAATATTTGGGGTTTGGGGAATTGGATGAGGGATTGAGGGATTTAGGGATTTGCCTTTTGTTATTGTCGTGACCCCTCTCCGTGCGCAATGCGTTTTAAGATGAAATCGATCGAGAGCAAAGTCTGGGTGTTCTCGTGGCCAAATTTTCAAACTTGAGGTCTTAGGCCTCAATTCTGGGGAGTAACATGTAAAAGTACACGTCAACGATGTCACGTGTACCACGTAGACAAATCAACGTAATTTGGATGTATAATAGAGTTGTTAAACTTTTAGAAGGAATAGAACCAACCCTAGTTATACTTATTTTTCTCCTAGTCTTTATTGTTTCCATGAAGTTTTATAATGTTTTCAAAAATGATAAATATTGTGAATTTATATATCGATAAGTATTAGTGCTAATTTTTTTAAAAAAATTTGTAAAATAATGGACTACTGTTATAATCTTATTTAATCCCACGTATCGATGTATATTGCAATTATAATTCGGCACTAAGAGCTTGTTCGAGAATGACTTATAAGTTGGAAGTCATTTGTTACCATTTACCTGTTTGGAAATAACTTATTATGTACTTAAGTTGAGTTTTAAGTTAAAAAAAAGAAGTAAGTATTTGTAACTTATTTTAAAATGACTTATAAGTCATTTTAAAATAAGTTAGTTTGACCAAATGTAATGTCTATTTTATATTTCTTCTATTTTGCCCATCTTTTTATTAATGTCCTTTTTAGTAATTTTTATATTTATTTTAACTTGCAAGTCATTATGAGCCAACACCTTCATAATTATTTTTAACTTAATTTTTGACTTATAAGTCAAATTGATGCTGAACGTTTTTACTTATAAGCCACAACTTATATTTTAACTTATAAGTCATTTAAAATTAGTCATTTCTGAACATGCCCTAAGAATATTTAGTATTTTGGTCAATAGATTCAGGGCCGACCCAAATGTTAAGCCATTTAAGCAATGGCTTGAGGCTTCTAAAATTGAGAAGACCATCAAATGTCCCAAGAAAGATTAATTGGGTTAACAATATTATCAATTGAAAAGAATATGTTAGAGAAAATTAATTATAAAAGTTTGATCAATAATTATGTTTCTAAAAGACCAAGAAAAATGAAATTCTAATTAATAAAATCATAAATATTAATTTAATTTAGCATTGAATGGTTAAAAAAAAAGACTCAGTTTAAGATTTGACTTGAGGCCCCAAAAAGTTTGGACCAACCTGAATAGATTATTCAAGTTTATGCTACTTAGGGCACTTTTAGTGAGATGATTAAAATAGCACTCTCGATTGTTTCCTAATCTAGATTATCTTTATCATTAAGAATGATGGCTTAACTCATGGTGGATGACAACAGCAATGACCACATGGTTTTGTCGAAATTAAGTACTCCCTTTGTTCGAAAAATGCTTTTTGACTTGTCTATATAACAATTCTTATTTGAGTTATAGTTGAGTAGTTATTAAAGTCAAATTTTGACAATAAAATTTGGTATTTAAAAAAATGTTATTATTAAATAAGTCAAATAAGAGTTCGGGAATATCTACTAGGAGTATTCCCTAGTAAACATGCAAGCCCCCACGCACTTACTTGCTTCCCTTCTCGATCAGTTGTGTCATCATGATGGCTATTGAAGAACTTTTGACACTAGAAAAACTTGTCTTCTGCACTCTAAATCATGCTTGCTGCCTCACACTTTTTTGACCAACTGCATTTTTGAAACTTAAGTACTCATTGGTAATGGCCATATTGATTGAATATAGAAATTAAGTCTGATCTCAGTGCGATTATATATCTGCATGGATCTGCCCTCCCATGTACAGAAAATCTCCATGGATCCGAGAAGATTTGTCGGTTTATAGAAAAATTGATCAATACCATTATATAAAGCTTCATTTGCAGAATATATACTACTCTTACTACTTAGTATAGGACCTGAAATATGTATATTTTTATTTATTTATTTATTTATGTGGTAGAAATAATACCACAATATTTCAATTTTAAGATATTAAACCTTAATATCCTTATTTTTTTTATAAATAAAACCCCGCCGCTAAGTGGATTAAGGGAGAACTTGGATCATCCGTAAACCCGGAGGTCTTGAATTCGACTCCCACTAACATCAAACATATGGGCCACGGATCACAGGCGCGTGATTTATCCCAGCAAGAAATGTTAAATCCGGTGGCTATAAGGTTTTATTTCTAGGAATTTAGAAATATTGTGATTCAGTGTCTTAGAACTAATAAAATATTAATGTTTAAGTTTTAAAATTCGAAAAACTTAAATATTTAAAGTTTATTTAAGTCTTTTACTTTCCAGTAAAGCAACTTTATTTATATATATTGCAGTGCTGACCATAGAGTTTAATATTTTATTTACATTCTTTGCAACTATAGGAGAGAAATATTTTATCTTAAATGCATCCTTGGATTATAATTATTCGTTATGACTTGTTTGTGTTACATATTCTTAAATAGAAATAATAGTTGATAAAATAAAATAGAAGAATTAGTTTAGACCTGTCCTTTTCGTTTTCTGGTAGATTGCCTGCGAACAATTTTGGGATAATCTTTTATTTAGTTCACAAATTATACTTATTTTTACGTTTGGTTTCTTAACTATTTTTTTTCGCGTATTTTATCTTTAGATTATATATAATGTCTGCAATTTCATTCCAACCATAAATAAATTGAGCAATTAAAGAGGACTAAATATGAAAAACAACTATAATTTGAGAATAAAATAACTACAACTTGAGGACTAAATATGAAAAGTTGTTATATTTTGGAGACTAATATAATTTTTTTTTTATGTACAGTCTGTACAGACGTGTTTTGTTATATGTATCCAAATCACACCTAAAACACTGTATTATGTAAAAATTCAAGTTCCATAATTTATTTATTTTTAGTTGTTTTAAAAAAAAGCAAAAAAAAAAAAAAGGACCGCATTTTAAGCCTGTTTGGGAGTCCGGACAGGATCAAGTCTATATATATATATATATTTTGTGGACGAGGTACGCGAAAAAAAAATTAGATAAGGGACTACATGAAAAACGAAGTTGTCCCATTTTGGGATATATTTAGAGAATTGATATTTTTACAAGTAAATTTGATAGTTTTACAAGATCCTCTCTCACATAAGGTAGACCCCATTTACTATGTATGCGAAGAAAAACTTGTGAAACTATCAAATCTACTCGTAAAAATATCAATTATCTGTATTTATATTTTTTTGGTAATCATTATTATTTTTTGTTTGATTTTGATTAACCAAAAGTGGAATCATTTCATTGCAACTTGTTGGAGGTTGGCCCAAGTTAAAAAACAGAATTACTACAACATGACTTGGAGGAACCTTCTGTGAATTAAGACAATATGATTATGTTTTGCAGATTTTTTTCAAATTAAATACTACCTCCGTTCCTAAAAGATTATCGTTTAAGGTTTTGGCACATGGATTAAGAAAATATCATTTACCAAGTAAAATTTGTTTGAAATTTCATTACTACCCCTTTATGGGAAGTTGAAAATTATTAATACAAGGAAGAGAATTTTTTGGAAAAAGTAGGGGTAATATAGGAAAATAAATACTTTATTCTCCTTGAAAGTTATAAACGACAAACTTTTTGAAACAATTTTTTTTTTCTAAAACGACAATCTTTTAAGAATGGAGAGAGTACTAATCTAATTATTCATCAGAATTGTCAATGCTGAAAAGTCAGCATCCAAATTTTGATACAGCCATACAGGGAATGAAGAATGACTTCATAATTTAGTCATTCTATAAGTTGAGAAAAAAATATGTCGACTTTTGTGCCATGTTGTTATAAAAATCATAATATTATAATTTAGGAGGCATTATGTCGCTGTATTTATTTATCACAAAATGCCTAATTTTATATTTTGTAATATAGTATTTTTTCTTTTTTTTTAATTTACGTTTTAAGAGAAAACGTAAAAATTAAGAAATATAATTAATATTTTGTCTGATTGACCAAAATGAGTTGCTATTTAATGTAGGAATAATATAGAAAATTAAATTACTAATGTTTCCTTGTTGGAAATAGAGAATGAATGGTTCCAACCAATTTGACGTAGTTCGTAGTTTAATTATGCGGACGATAATTATTTTTAAAAAGAGAGTATTTTTGTACACTTACTTAGTGGATCTCCATTCGCAGAACTAATTAAATTGCAGGCTCACCCATATTGAAATGTGGATTGGGGTTCTATTATACTGTTCAATCTGTGAATGAACGACTGAGATCTACTTTATGAATAATATTAAATTTACAATGTTGACTATAAATCGGTCCCTATATATATATAATATACACCTTAGATTAAGTTTGACTAACACAACTTAATAAAATGATGTAATTTTGTATAAAATTTATAATTAAATATTTTTTATATAAAATTCTAAAATAGATAACTTAACTTTAAGGGTAAAATTATAAGTAACTTTAGCCAAATTTAACTGAACTATGCCTTAGATCCATGTATATGTATCTTTAGCTAAGCAGGCTAAGAATGCTATGAATCTTCTTTTTAGTTAATTCTTATATTTTTTGGTTTCCCCCTCCTCCCCTCCCGCCCAAAAAAAAAAAAAAAAAAAAAAAAACTAAACTAAACTTAATCAAGAATGGTAGATTTCTTGTTAGTTAATTCTAAATTTTTTTGATTTTCCAAAAAAAAAAATCTACTTAAATCAATTTATATATGGATGATTAGGGTCCGAACTGGGGGTGATCGTGAGGACCACCAACATTACTAGTTTTTTTTTTCTCCTCTTTTGATCTATGCATGTTTTTGTCCATGAGTTCGAACAAGTGGTGTTTAATTGCATTTTAATACATTTTAACAGCCCATCTCTTAATGCATCTTAACAACACACATTTTTGTATTAAGAAGTTTTCTGAATAGTTAAGATACAAATATGAGTCTAAACTATTTCGATGACCTCTTAATACAAAAATGTGGGATATTAATATGCATTAAGAGGTGAATTGTTAAGATGCAATCAAACACCACGTTTATATATTATCCAAATTTCAGAGGCTTTTACTCACGTAAAAATGAGATTGTCCACTTTATATAGACTTGATTCTCAATTTATTTAATAATTTATAATTTTATCGTTGTTTTATATTACTGCGCTTTGCATACGGTATTTATTATATAATTATCACTATATTATGTTAAATTTACATCAACTTCTTATATATATATATATATATTTATTATAAATATATATATATATCTGCATTTATGTATTATCTGATGAGTAAGATAATGACGGATTTTTTGGGCTATAGTGATAATATGACTATGAGAGAAATCGTCGTTATAAATTTCAAAAAAATGAAAAAATCATCACTATGGCGGTATATGTCTGGCATTTTGTATATATATATTTTCCCTTTTATTATATATATCATACCAAAGTCTGCATTAGGCATAAATTTTGCGTCCGTTTATGTGGATGATTAATTTCTTAATAAAAGATTACTAGAAGATAAGTTTGTAGTTGATTTTAATAAAAGACTTGGTAGCCAATTTCAATTCAAACAAAAGTCATCAAAATGCATAACATAAGAACTAAAAATTCAGCATCAAAATATAACAACTTAATTTCTACGACAACAAAAAAATTGCAATCATTGTGCAAGTTTAGATGTATAACAAAAAGACATTCTTTATTGGACTCCTTCTCCGGTGACCGTTTGCACCGGCCGTTCTAATGACCGGTCCAAAAAAATATTATTATTATTATTATTTTGCATCCCCTCCCAAAAAATGTATAGTATTTATTTCAAATGAAATTTTTACAGAAAAAAATAATGTAAGTATAATTTGGATACACGTACAAAATAGAGTTGGATCCGTCACTGGATCGGTCAGTAGAAACTGGTCAACCTAGAATTATTGATTTTCTTGTTGATAAACAAATCTAACCTAACTCCGTGTCCGAAAATGATATATTTTATTCGATTTTTGTTATATATATAATATATCCCTTTGCATATAAAAGGTTAACTCCTGTAGCACCCAGTATACATGGACAAAAATTTTGAAATATATATTTACTATTCAATTTTCAGGCTAAAATTATTTGTGAAAATATTACATTTTTAAAATTTAAATCTATCATAAGCAAATCTTAATATATGGAGAAGAAAAAGAAAAAAAACACCAACCATATTAGACGATAGAACATCAAATTTAGTACTCCCCCCACCCCCCTCTACCCCCCTATTATATTTATACCACCATTACGAAATTCTTAACTAATATAAAGACAAATTTTATAAAATAAAATTACCTTAAAATCAGGTTTTATAAATATCTGTCCTTGAAAATGAGGGAGTATACAAAAATTGTAGGATTTGGGACATTCTTGCTGGAAGTTGTCTATTGTTGTCTTATATAATACTCCATTCCTCCCTTAATATAAGTCGTTTTAAAAATATATTTTTATCCCTTAATATAACTCGTTTGAGAATTTAAAGTAAGCATTAATTGCTTAGTTTTTAATATTACTCTGAGTATTAAATATAATTTTGGTTCTCTCATTATATTTTGTCCAATAAATAAAACTCTCTATTTTCAATACAAGGACAATATAGATAATTAATATATATTTAATAGTACCATACAATTATTTGCTTAATACTTGTGCAAAACTCTTAAACCTGACTTATATTAAGCCATGGATGGAGTAGGTGGTTCAAATTCGTTTTGTTAGTCAAAATCTTTTAATCAATTGAACCCAGGATTCGAAATTATTCAAGTGGCAATTAAGTTATAAAAGTGGTTGAAGATGTGATCGGTTGGTGAAGAAGTTGTTGATTAAAAGGTGAAGAATAAACTACTAGTGCTTAATTATAGGAATACTATCAATTGTCTTTAAACTTTTTGTTAGACCTAGGACTATGGGGACTCATTGTGTTTAGTGTTAGTACACTAAAAGTGTGGGGGGTAAAGTGTCTATTTATAAAGTGTGGGATGCAAAGTGTAAAATAAGGATAAATTGAAAAAATCAAGGCGCATTTAACTAAAAAAATAATTAAAAACCTTTTTTAATATTAGTTTTTTAAGAAATATAAATGATCAAACTTATATTATATTCAGTAATATAGTTTTTTTTTATTTTATATATATTTTTCCCTTCATGCTTTAGTTTTTATAAATATTCATTTATTCTTGTCCTCCACGCTTATTACTAAGCATATCCATAATTTATGTTTATGGGGTGTAGAAAATTGAATGAAATCCTTACAAATAAGGCCGAAGAGGATGGGCCACTGTTTGTAAGAAACATGTAAAAACACAAAATGAGTTCTAAATAAAATTCGGCCAGGCCATTGTTCAAAAGTTCCTAACAAGCTCATCACTTAGAATTCACAATAAATTAATTAATTATATTATAAGTAGAGCTGTAGAGTTAAAAACCTAAAACACATACTACTCTAACACATACACAACTTGTCGAGATATAAATATAAACTTTTTATTTAGCAATAATGATACTATGTTTCGACATGGTGTTCTGAAATACCTAAAAATCACTAGCCTCTGAATCTGCATTCGATGGTTAAGTTAGTAACAACTACTCTATCCGTTCCAAGATAAAAATTCTGGTGGACTTTTTACGCATATTAAGAAGATGAATAAAATGACAAAATTACCTATAATAATGTCATTAAATATGGAGAGAGAATTAGAATAAGAAAAGTATGAGATATTTAATCTACTTTATTATAATAGAAAAATATGTGTAAAAGTTTGGTTATTAAAGGAAAATGGACATTTAACATGTGACTACTCAAAATAGTAATAAGGACTTTTATCATGAGACAAAGGAAGTATATGTGAGTGTGTAAAAATGTACCAGAGGTCCCTAGCTCATTTGTATTTATAGAAGATATTCAAATAAGTAAAGAAAATGGATAAGTTTTTCTCCTCCTAATTTTAACTTAATTGTTTTACTGATCAATAGCATGCATCTCAATAATAATCAACTTATGAATCAAGATAAATTAATTCTAAATCAATGGAATCTTTATTCTATTATTAATATATTGTGGCTGAATAATTTCACACGGGAGCGTGTCGAACTCGACATGAGGTAGTGTTTATTAAACTGGTAAGATACTATTCAGTTCTCACTCTCTTTCAAAATCGGCCAACTACTTGCCGAAACTGGTCAGACGATTATAGAGAAGAAGGAACCGCTTCTATATTAATTGATTTTTTTACCTTTGACTAAAGACTTTAATGTTAGACAATTGGTTCTATATATAGTTAACTATTCCAGTATGTTACTCGTTGGTTTATAGCCAGTTAATTAAAATACACTATAAATTAATAACAAGTTGTTAACTAATATTAGTTAAGTTATTTCTATTCTTTGATTTAATGATTATGGTCAAGTTCGCATGCACAACAACCACCAATGTCGTATAGGCTAACTAATCAGCTATATTACTAACCTGTTGACTAAATGGTTAAGTTCAATTGAGCATGCAAATTAATCAAGTGAAATAAAGCAGTGCTAGATTATTGACTATATACCAATTATAAAGCAGAGTTAAACTTATCTTATTTGTTGATTAGCGTGTTATCATTAATAAATACATACAACAGATAACCACTAATGTAAGATAGTTAAATCAAACATTAATATATTTGTTGGGTGTTAACGTCAAGATCTTCTCCAACGTCCCAATCACGTAAGTTGCCCCGATCTTGCACAGTAAACACGATAAACACCACAAAACTTGGGTGGGCCGTCGGGGATAAATTTCGAGCGTGAGAGTCGATATCACGTGTTCACAAGGTTAACAATAGAGGATGTAATGTCTAGTGTATTGAGAGTGATAATAATTCTCAGTTGTGTGTATGTGTATATGAATGTGAACGTACCTGTTTGTGAAGACCTCCTTGCTAGGTTATACTTTCTTTGCGGGATTCTTTGTACCACCCACTCTTATCGACACGACCCCTTGATCGATGGGTTCTGCCGATTGCATGCGATCTATCCACAACTTTTAGTAGCTTTTTTCTCTGGCCAAATATGGCTATGATGATCCCATCCACATTAATGCAGGGCAGGTGTTTTAGTCAACTGTCATGCTTTTTCATCATTGTAAGTCAAAGTAATAGATATTAAAATGTCTAATGGGTTAGTCCAATGAATCGACCCGGTTTCATGGGGTTTAAATAGCCCAGTGACTTTCAAGGTTCAATAATGAAAGCCCAATAGATTAATTAAATGAGTAAGCCCAATTTACTTGGCCCAAAGAGGGGAAATATCATGACCCAACATTGCCCCCTAGTTTTTTGTTGAACAGAATGTTTAATAGAAAACTATAAATGGTCCATGATACTTTACTAAAGGTTCATAGTGAGAAGTAATCGAAATGTATCCGGTTATGGTTCATGAGATGAAATGAGAGGAGAACGGAGGCCCAAATCAGAAAGGCCCTGTTTGATAAATATCTGGACCCGGAACCGGACGCTTCCCATTCAAATTTTAAATCATTACTAACATTTAATGTGCCGGCCTTGTACACCGTGTAACCGTCAGTATAAACGATAAACTTTACCAAATTTGACAGTTTTACCTGCCCATTTGAAATTTGAGCGCCTTTTGAGTTTTCTTCTTCTCTGAACTCTTTTTCCTCCTCTGCGAACTGTCAAAAATGGCTTCTCAAGATTCCGAACAAAGTTCACCCCTCCTAGTAACACCGATCAACACCGCTTCCCCAAACCCTAATCTTCGCGAAGAAGCCTCGACCTCGAATCCCAAAGGAACAAAAACCGATAAGAATCCTCCTCCAAAAATCCCCAAAACTCCTTTTGAATACTACAGGAATACGGAACGTTTCTCGCACGCCAACACTCCCTCTGTTGTCACTGAAGCCGAGTTAAAGAGGATTCGATCTCGATATCACATTCCGGATACTCACGCGGCTAGGGCTCCCAGATCCGGTGAGAAAATGTACCAATGACCCGGAAGGTTGGATGGTAGTCCACCTGTGACCTTACTTGAGAAGGGGTCCGTTTCCCTCTACACATCATCTTCATAGTGACTATCCTAGGGTTTCTGGGCGTGGGGTTCGCCCAATTGGTACCAAATTCTTATATTCACATCTTGGCCTTTGTTGCTTTCTGCCATGAGTTAGGCGTTGAGCCTTCTCTCGACTTTTTTTTTACTGTGTACAAGATCATCCTGTCCAGAGAGAAGGGGTTCAAGGCTCTCAGCAAATACTCTCCGAAATCGGGGGGAAAGTTCGAGAGGCGTTCGTTGGTGAACACTCCTTCGAGCAATAGGGGATGGCACGAGAAGTGGTTCTTCGTCAAAGGTCCTGAAATCTCTTCTTTACCGAACAAGGCCACTGACAAGAAGATCTCTGCCGACTTCGGAGATATTTCTGAAGAACGGGAAGCTGAGATGATGGAGCTTTTCGACAATTTTCCTAAGGAGGAATGGAAGTATGGACTCCTCTCGAAGCAGGCATGGTTATATGACCATAAATGTAAGCATCGGTCTATTTTATATATAAATATTTGAAAAAGTTTTTATGATGTGGGATCCAACATAGGACTGTTTGTTTCGTGTAGTATCTTTGATCAGACCGAGCTCCTCAGAAATAAAGGAGTTTGAAGATTTTTTGTCTGGGAAATCTTCGGAAGCTGCTGAGAATCCACCAATAGAAGCTATCCCCGAAGCTGAGCCAACTCCTGAGATACACACCGACGAGTTTCGAACAGAAGAACCAGAAGCTGATGAGGTTCCTGTACTGGAAGAGACCATTCGTCCTCGTCGTCGAGAGAGGGTCATTAGAAAACCCCGTCAACACCTCTTCCCAAATTCTCCGAATCCTCCAACCGAGGCCACCACCAAATCAATCCCCCCACGAGGAGGCTTGCTCGATTGCCCCGATCGAAGAAGTATTCTCCGAATCAAGAAACTAAAAACCAAAATAACCCCCCTGACCGCCGAAGAACTCAGGGTGCCTCAGTCTTCAACCATCCCACCCTTCGTGCCCCCTGTAGAAATACAAATTGCCGAAGAAGGTGAGCATAATGACGAACTGCTCCAACGCATCCGGAAGAGAAGCGTTCATCCGACAACCATCCGAAGAGTTCACGCATCGCCCCATCTCCACGGGAACCCATTCCGAACAGATCTCCCTCTCCCGAGACTGTATATGCGGACCCAACTCCTCCTCCCGAATGCAGTAGGTTCCTTCTCCCGAAAGTAGAGTGTGGCGCCCCAAAATAGGTATACATCACCTATTACGAGGTTGTCAATACATAGTATGAAAACAACTACAACTTTATTATTACAACAAGAAAAGCTGTGAGTTTGAATACAAATATTATCTTCTAGACAATATCTATACTCAAATAAATCCTCATCACATTTATTGATACATTATTTTACAAAATGGTGAGGACTACTAAACAATTCTTTCTAAAACCTTCATTCCATACCCCAGACTAAGTACTCATTATATTCTCGCCTCACGAGAAGAAAAATGAAACAAAAAGGAAAAATGTAAGCTCAACTAGCCCGGTAAAAGAATATTATGACTAAGATAATATACAACAAATTACCGTTAGTCTTCAACAGGAAAAATCTAATAGAATACAATAGACAACAAATTTTAAATCAATATTCGCAATGAAATAATAATTCATTAGAAGAGTTAAGTAGAGAATGCAAACTACTATCTTCATGTATGAATTTAAAAGTTTATCGTTTATCTTTTATCCTGTAACATCAATCAATATACATCCGGAATCAAATATTCATCTTTTTTTACTACTGAGCCAAATATATTCATCAGGTTAGTCATGTTTCATCTAAACACTGTTCATCTTTGCACTTTCTGACCAAAGATATTCTTCAAAATCATTCATCTTTGCACTACGGCCAAAGATATTTAATAATATCATCATTTAAGACTAAGGATGATGAAAATATTTTTAAAAGCGAATCCAATGAAACAAAATGACAAGGATTAAGGATTAAGGATTAGTACTTTGTTTTCTCCATGTTCAAAAATACCTCAAAAATAATCATAGTGGTGTAAAATTCAAGAATGATCAAAACATGGATACAATCAAAGCTTGTATCCGAATAGATATTTTGACAAAAAGAAGAAATTTTATTTTTCTATGAATAGTGCCGTATCGTGAATAGTCTTGATATCGTGAATAGTAACTCAAACACCAAAAGATAGAAATTTCCCAAAAAAACATCTTCACGCTTACATGAATAGTACTTTCGTGAATAGTAACTTGTGAATAATAACTCATGAATAGTAACTCGTGAATAGTAACTCATGAATAGTAATTCATGAATAGTAACCCGACATGGAAAAGTTCCAAATTTGATAAAAAGTTTCAACCAATATTTCAAAGAATGATATTGATGAAATAATATCATTTGAGAAGAAAATAACATCCTTTACCTCGAAAGATTAGTACTTCTAAATTGGAATCTAAAGGGTATAGTCTTTGAAGGAACTTGCACCGTCTAACAATACTCAAAGTATACTCAAAATACTCACAAGAATACGCTCGATAATATAGAGAGAAAAACTTGGGTTTACGGTGTGATTTTCGAATTCTAACTTTAAGCACCAAAAAGCGAAAAATTTAATATAATATTATTATTTATAATAAAATTTCCTCGCCAACCTTCCAAGAACTGAATTCAGCTCATTCAACCCACATGTGTAACACACCATAATGAAAAAAAAACGTTTTTCTAATTTTAAATATTTTAAACTTCCAAAATCAATTATTTGAACTTGAACTTCAATAATTCATAATAAATAGCCCTTTCATCAGAAAATTCGAATCTCGTGTGTTTTATAGGAATTTCAATTCTCTACAACTTTGCAGAAGAAAGTTTTTCCAAATTCCAAATAGAAATTGACCAAAAATCCACAAAGGGCGATTTTACAAGTTATAATCAAATTTCTCATTCGATAAATGGGGTCCACCGAGCATGTTTAACATGTTTTAAACATTTATTGCAACAAAAAATACTCATCCTCCTCAGTATACTCATATATCCCACATTCGTTGTAAAAATATCACCATTATTATATTATTAAAATATAATAATATATTTATTTTATCGAGAAAAGATAAAATTTCAATTTTCAACAATTGTCACATTAAAATTTTTTCTCCATCTATATCCACATAAAATCAATATTTTCCTCATCATATGAATCAATAATTAATTATTCACAAATAATATTACGAGAATCACAATATTGATGACCCGGCGCCTTCAGGGAAAGGGGGGTTTTCGATAAGAATTTCTTAACTACTTGGCGCCTTGATTAGGTGACCAAACCTCTCCTTAGACATGCGAACTTTCTAGACATTGCCAATAATGTTATCTAATAATATTATTCAGATAATATGAATTATTGCTTTCGATAATGAAAAATCTTGTGTAATGACAATTATTGAAGCAACAAATAATATAAAATATTAACGCAGTGACAATTATTAACTCAATAAAATCTTTGAGCAAGTAATTACTATAACCATTATTGAGTAGTGCCTTCTTACGTAAGAATCAATAATTGGTGCAATCTGGTGTCTATCTCTTGTGTTTTAACCACCGGGTATTTTAACAAGATAATACTTGAATAACAACTTCTGTAGTTATTTTTAAACCACTTATATTTGTCGTTTTCTTCATCCAATCGCTTTTCGTTTATGGGGCCCACACATGGTCATGCATTTTGGCATAAATGCGAATATTCCCAGAAGCGATCTGAATATTCCACGACCAAACGAATATTCCCCACAACAATGAATATTTTATAACCACTTGCTTATTTTGAAGTATTTGCGTATTTTACCCCTAACTATCCACATTAATCAAATCAACCCTTACTATTTTAAAATAATAAATAGAGAAAATTAAATTTCATTAATAATAAGTTGGGGTCTTACACCGAGACCCTCCCCCGAACGACCCGGGCCTTCAGGTCAGGGTTATCATGCTGAGGCTATGGGGTCCCCGACTCTGTGGCCTCGATTCAATGCAAATTTCCCCGTCAATCTTTTTAGAGCCTTCGTCCGGGACGGTGATGATCATCGGTTCAGTGATCATACGGATGGAAATCTGCTTGACGAGGGGATGAGTTATTTGGCTAAGGTAAGTAACAGTTTCCTTATTTTCTATATTTTTTTTTTACTTTTGTTTAGATATCTGAACACTGATTTGAACACTGTTGAACATATGCAGGCCAACGCTGTCTTCGGGCGTTTACGTCTGAGGCATATAAATGGTGAGGCCAAGGAGGATTTCATGAGTCAGGAGATCGACATGCTGAAATCGATCCTGGCTCGAGAAAGGGCCGATCGTGAAGATGCTCTTTATACTATCGACGGCCTTCAAAGAGACCTAGATCGAGCTAGGATGGACTTGAAGACGTCTGACGACGAAGCTAAGAACCCATGAGGATGAAATGGTTGCATCCGAAGCCAGTCAACAAGTTTTAACTGATATGAACGCCAGCCTAGTCGAGGAGAACCTACTCCTGAAGGCCAAAAATGAGGAGTTCGCCTCAGCCAACCGAGGCTTGGCAATTCAACTTGGCGAGGCTAAGGAGAAGGCCCAGGATGAGAAGCGAAGACATAAAGCCAAGCGCCACAAACTTCATCATAAAATAAAAGAACTTGAGGGACGGGGCCCTCTTACGTGCAAGAGCCATGAAGCGATTCAGACGGACTATAGGGATTCGGATGAGCTTAATGCCGAAATCCTGAAGGTCTATTCAAAGGGGTATAAAGACTGCCGAGACCGAAGTAAAGAGAAGTTATCTGCTGCTCAGCTGGATCCGGCCCTTCTTAACTCCGAGGACGAAGGTGGTGCCTGAATGTCCTTCCTGCTTTGTTCTGACTATGTAAAAATTAACTATTTAAACTGTTTACGTTTTTGGGACTGTATGAAACTTTATGTAAGGATTTTGACAGCATTTCTACGTTTGTGAAATTAGTTAATGTTATGGATGAATTGAATGAATGAATGTTTTATTTTATCGATGAATCTTCAACTTTCTTGATTATGACTTCTGTTTTGGTTAGTTTATTGTCAATAATTCAGTATCAATGAACTAAACTTAGATAATGAATCAGCTAAGGCATATAATAGTTAATTTATGAAATGAGGTGAATTAAATTTTATGGACAGAATTTAACTGAACTGAATTGAATGAACTGAACTCAACACTTAAATAAAATAAAGTAATGTATACTTATCGGTACCGAAGTGTGAGATCGGTCATGTGTAAGGTGAATTCGGCTGATCCTCTTTGCAACAACAAGATCTTGCTTACCGCTCGGGGTAGAACAAGTATATAAGGACCTTTGTTTACCACTCGGGGTAGAACAATTAAATGAGGACCAAGATATAAGGACCATGGAATTTTTCTACCACACGGGGTCACAAATTCATAAGGACACTCCTGACAATAAGGCTGCCATCGAATGGCCAGCAAGTCCTACCATACCTCCTTACTTCGGTGCCAATTGATTTACCACTCGGGGTAAAAATAATATTAAAAAAAAAGGACCGTGGAATTTGTTTACCACTTGCGGTAAATCAAACCCATAAGGACACTCCTACTAAAAATGCTGCCATCGAATGGCCAGCGAGTCCTACCATACCTCCTTACTTCGATGCCCATTGACTTACCACCCTTGGTAAAATCAATATAAAAGGATCATAGGATTTGTCTACCACACTGGGTAACAAATAAGTGGGCTGCCATCGAATGGCCAGCGAGTCCTACCATACCTCCTTACACCATTGTGAACTTAGGACAAACAGGAGGAAGATTATTTGTGAAAAAATGACTTTTTATTGATAATGGACGGTCATATACAGACTTCCGGTAAATTAACTCGATTTCTATTGAAAATACTTTCGAAGTCTTCCGGCATGCTAGGTGTTCTTGATCTCGGACTCATCTAATGCCTTTAACCGATAAGTGCCTGGCTTTGATACTTCGATCACCTCATACGGCCCTTCCCAGTTCGGCATTAACTTTCCCGTATTTTGAGGTGTAGATGCTTCGGCTTCTCTAAGGACGAAGTCCCCTACTTCGAATCTGCGAAGTTTGACCCCTTTGTTGTAATGCTTAACTACTCTTCGTTGATAAGCAGCCAATTTGAGCAAAGCTATCTCTCTGACTTCTTCTAGCAGATCCAAGTTGGCCTTCAGTCCTTCGTCATTGTAGATCTCTTTGAATTGGTGACCAAGACTTGGAGATCCAATTTTGGCCGGACTAAGGCATCGATTACCATAGCCGATGAAAAGGTGAATCCCACAATGGTTGTCCTCGGTGTAGTCCGGTAAGCCCACAAAGACCTGTTGACGACTCTTCGGCCATCTTCCTTTAGCTTCATCTAGTCTGCGCTTGATCCCGTTCAGCAGCGTCCTGTTGGTCACCTCAACTTGCCCATTTGACTGTGGGTGAGCCACCGAAGTCTTCTTATACTGAATCCCCAGCTCCTTTAAAAATCCTTCAAATTTTGATCCCACGAATTGACGTCCGTTGTCCGATATCAACACTTTAGGAATTCCGAAGCAAAACACTACGAACTCTTTTATGAACTTCAAACACTCTTGTTCCGTTATTAACCGAAGTGGCTTTGCCTCTACCCACTTAGTTATGTAATCAATAACAACTATGACAAAGCTGACCTGACCTTTAGCTTTAGGCAACGGACCCAATATATCTACCCCCCAGACAACAAAGGGTATAAGAGATAAAATTGAATATAGCTCTTCTGGTGGCTGATGTGGGATCGGACTGTTGAGCTGGCATTTTTCACATTTCTTGACATACTCTGTAGATTCCTTGAAAATTGTAGGCCAATAGTATCCCTGTCGAAGTACTTTATAAGCCAAAGACTTGGCAGCCATATGATCACCAGAAATACCCTCGTGAACCTCCCAAAGAGCATACTCAGCCTCGGATGGAACCAGACACTTCAGCAATGGTGAGGAAAATGCCAATCGATAAAGATCCCCATCAATAAGAACAAAATTGGCACTCTTGTATTTGATCTTCTTTGCCAACATCTGATCCGAAGGAAGGACGCCATCTTCCAAATATTCGATATAGGGAGTCATCCAGCAGTTAGATCGCTCGATACACATCATCGCTTCATCTTTGAACACTCTCAATTTCTTGTGAAAACTTCTAAATAAAGCGATCCGTTGAAAACATCTCGCATCCGTAGTGGCCCGACTTGACGATTACATCGGCAATGGAATTGTCGTTACACTCTATGCCCTGAAACTCATACGAAACGAAGTACTGAAGTCGGTCTTTTAATTCTGCCAGATACTTGATCATCCTGGTCCCACGAGTTTCATAATCTCCCGACGCGGTTGTTTGACGACCAACCGAGAGTCACTCATAAATGATCGACTTCGGACTTCTAGACTCTTTGCTAATCGAACACACCTTGACACTTTTTCATACTCGGCCCGTTGTTCGTTGCTTTAAACCCGAATCGATGGCTCTTTGAACTTTGAATCCTCTCCAAACTCATCAAGATAATTCACCTTACTACTAATGATCCTTATAGAGGATCCATCTGCATATAGCGTCCAAGCATTACGACCTGCCAAGAAGCTGCTGCTAGCTTTCGATCGGACGTCTCGACCTCTCAGCAACTCGGCATCTGCTTGAGGAGCGAACATTCCACCATAAAATTGGCCAAGGCCTGACCCTTGATAGCGGTTCGGGGATGATATTCAATAAAAAAATTGGGACAACTCCATAGTCCATGCTGCTAGTCTCCCTGAAACCTCTAGCTTGCTCATCACCTTCTTCAATGACTGATCCGTGTAGACGACCAGGAGCCGACCTTGAAAATATTGCCGAAGCTTTCTACTGGCAATTATTAAAGCAAAGGCAAATTTCTCAATATTTGGGTACCTGGTTTCAGCATCTCGTAGGACGTGGCTGACATAATAGATCGGATCTTTGCTTCCAATCGACCTCCCGAACCAAAGACTTTGCTCCAATCGCCAACGAACTTGCTGCAAGGTATAAATATAAGGTCTCTGCTAGGGCAGGCTTCACCAATAAAGGAGCAGAAGACAGATATGTCTTTATGCCTTGGAAAGCGTCTTCACACTCCAAAAGTCCATTTGGAGCGTCTTCGCATTCTTGGCCCTTCAATGTGTCAAAGAAAGGAAGGCATCTCTCGCATATTTGGCGTTAACCTCCTTAAAGCCGCAATCCTACCGATCGGACGTTGGGCGTCCTTGAACGATCGAGGAGTCTTCATGTCAAGAATGGCACGGATCTTCTCCGGGTTGGCCCGATGCCCTCTCGATGACCGGATATCCCGAAACCTTCCTGCACCGAGGCCGAAAGTGCATTTGGCCGGATTGAGTCTCAGTTGGTGATGACGGACAGTCTGAAAGCATTCCTCCAGGACGTCCAAATGCTTCTGAACCTGCATGCTCTTCACGATCATGTCATCTACATAAACCTCCATGTTTCTCCCTACTTTTGTTGAAGATGAAGTTCATCATTCTCGCGGTAGGTGGCTCCAAAGATTTATAAGGCCAAAAGTCATCTTCTTGTGGCGTGCCTAATCGAGCGGTGTGTAATGAATCTTGTCTTTGGAATGTCCTTTTGCACATGGATATTTGATGATAACTGAAAAAGCATCCATAAAGCTTAATAATGCGTACCCAAGTGGCATCGATGAAATTTGGTCGATATGGGCGGAGGATATAAAAGTCCTTCTGACAAGCTTTATTGAGATCGGTGTAGTCGATGCAAACCCGCCACTTTCCATTCTCGCTACGCTTTTGACACCACATTCGCCATCCACTCCGGGTAATCAATTTCATAGATGAAGTCGCCAGCCTAATGACTTTCGCAATCTCCTCATCAATGATCTTCTGTCGCTCTGGTGCAAAAATCCGCCTTTTCTGCCGAACTGGCTTCTTCTAGGGGTCTACATCTAGTCTGTGCTCAGCTATCTTTCGGCTAACTTCAGGCATATCCTGTGGTTCCCATACAAAAATATCCGCATAGCAGCGAAGGAGTTCCATAAGGTTTGTCCGAAGAGGCTCTGGTAGACCCGAGCCGATCTTCACTATCTTGTCTGGTTTTTTGAGGATCAACTCGATCTCCTCTGTCCCACCTGCAGGGATTACCAACGGCTCCGAGCTGCTCTCAGTGAAGGGCTCGATCTAAATTGCCATTGTCTGTTTCTGTTTGCTGACCCCCACTCCGGAGTAAATAACATCATTCCGATAACATCGTCGGGCCAGATCTAAGTCTCCCGCCACCTCTCCTACTCCATGCGCCGTGGGGAACTTCATTTTGAAATGAGGGATGGAGGTCACAGCTTGGAGAGCCGTCAATGTAGGCCTTCCCAGTATGGCGTTGTAAGCTGAATCTACATGCACAACATAGAATTTACACGTTATTTCTACTGTTTGGAGTCGTCTTAAGATAACTGGGAGTTCAATAGTGCATGCAACTTTGACTGGATCGTTGCTAAAGCCGTATAAAGGAGCCTCCTGCCCGACCTCCATTTTTTGCCCACCAAGATGCATCCTCTAATAGGCATGGGCATACAGAATATCCACCGAAGACCCGTTGTCTATCATCATGCGTTTCACATCCACCGAGCCCACTTGTGCCGTGATCACCAATGCCCCTTCATGTGGCTCGATGTGCTCCGAAGGATAATCTGCATCCGTAAATGATATGACAGTTCCTGGGAATGGTTTGTCGGTCTTCAGGGGAGCACCCGCCACAGACATGACCGAATCTAGGGAAGCCCTTCTCTTTTTCCCTACCAACTTCCCTACAGTTCCACCGGTTATTACATCGATGACGTGCCTTGGCGGTGGTACTGAAGCATTTTGGACGGATGGAGCCATTTTAACCGTCTGAACAGTACGGTCGATACTCTGCTGATCTTGTTGGTCCTTCCGGCCATATCTTGAACCAAAGAAATTGACGCTTGAATCTTCTTCTCCATGAAATCCTTTAAATTGCAACACTTTCATTAGTGTCGTGGCGCTGCTTGACTTGATGATAGCCACAATATTTACGAGAGTTGCCTTGTCACATCTATAATTATCACGAGGTGGCTCGAAGAAAATTTGGTTTACGATCGATCCAAAATTACCGACCTATCGTGTTCGGTTTGGTGTAGACCTTATTCACCTTGGGTAACAATTGGATGACTTCCTTGTCACCATGAGTTATTGTACTTCTTCGAATCGCCATTTGGTAGATCATTATACCCCCCCGTTCTCCTCTGATCGCCCTCGGCCTTGGGAACTTCTATCTCCTTTAATTGGTCCGAAGAAGGACGCTTCAGGATGTTCATAGCCTCTTCTACAACAATATAACCTTCTGCCTTGTCAAAGGCTTCTGCCAGGCTCTTCGGATGGTGGAACATCAACTTCTTCACCAACTTCTCGGACTTTACCAGATCTAGCCCGTTCTGGAACAAACCTACAGCTTGGAGATCATTGAGGTCGGACACCTGACCAACCGTTTCTCTGAACCTCTTTACATACTAGCCTAAAGATTCGCTGGTGAACTGCCGGACCTGTGCCAGAGAACCTGTAGACTTTCCTCTTCTTCGGTTGCTCCCAAAACGGGTATGGAACTTATCACAAAGCTCGGTCTAAGAGGATATCGAATTTGATGGTAAAGTCCCCATCCACTGTCTCGCATCTTTTCTCAGCGTCGTGACAAAGGTGTGGCACTTGGCAGCATCAGTGAAGTCATAATAGTCCATCAACCGGTCGAACGCCTGGCAATGGTCGTAAGGATCCCCGGACCCATCGTAACTCTCCATACGAGGCAACTTTTTGGTGATATCTGCCTTCTCCTTGAGAATATCCGAGGAAAAAGGGGATGTCTTCTTTCCCGGAGTATCCTTCACCTGTTGAACCTCAGCCAACTGCTTTCGGAGCTCTTTCAACTCCTTCACTAAAAAATCAACACCCTCGGGCTGCGAGGAGACCTCTTTTTCCTGAACGACATTCTGCCTTTGAGTGGATCGACCTCCTCCTGCCGATCCCATTGCCCTTGTGGGGCTTCTTGATCTACTCCGGCGTACAATTCTGTCTTCATGATGAGAATGGTCACGCTGATGCTCTCCTCTTCTGGTTTCTGGCACGATCTCCCTCGATTTGCTCCTCTGCCAATCGTCGTCTCGATGCTGAGAACCAGCGACCACCAGTACCTTCTTCGGGGCCACGGGAGTTTTGCTCCTCGATCTCCTCCTACTGTGAGAATGATCCCTAGACACATGAGTAGAATGCTCCGGCTCTTTACCCTCTCGCCGTGGCGTCTCCTTATGCTTACTCCGCCTGTCGTACTGAACATGGCTAGATGCTTCGTCCCTTAACTCCGCCACCCGAAGCATCTGTTCGGCTATATCTTCTCTCTGCTTCAACAGAACCTCCAAGGCTTTATCTGCCCGTCTCGCCATCCTCGCTTGACTTGGCGACTCTCATCCTCTTGACCACTTCGACGATGAGTCTTAGTCGGTGAGCCCTCTGCTCGCCCCTGACCACTATCATGCCCCTTATCCGCATCAAAGACCAACCTCCGTTTGGCTCCACCATGGATCTTCGGACGGAGATCACCCGAATTATGCTTAGAGGTCGTGCTCTCGTGAGCACTTTTAGAAGGACCCAAACGATCCTTTACCGAAACACGAGGTAGTGACGAGCTAACAGCCATCGCCTGCCCTTTTGGCGTACCATCTCTACTCCTCACCATCTTCCGAAGTAGGTTAAACGATTGCGATTGAAAATTTCAATGACACTAGAACTCAGCCCTCTTTTTAGCGCCAATGTTAACGCCAAGATCTTCTCCAACGTCCCAATCATGTAAGACGCCCCGATCCTGCACAGTAAACACGATAAACACCACAAGCTTGAAGACTGGACAGTCGGGGGATAGCTCAAGCGTGAGAGTCAGTATACGTGTTCACAAGGTTAACAATGGAGGATGTAATGTCTAGTGTATTGAGAGTGATAATAATTCTCAGTTGTGTGTATGTGTATATGAATGTGAACGTACCTGTTTGTGAAGACCTCCTTGCTAGATTATACTCTCTTTTGGGATTACTGTACACACCCACTCTTATCCGACACATTTTTCGATCGATGGGTTACATCATTGCATCGCGATCTATCCACTACTTTTGGTCATTTGTTTTCTCATCAATCAAATTTATGATCCCATCCACATTAATGCGAGGCGTGTGTTTTAGTCAATGTCATGCTTTTTCATCATTCTGAAGTCAAAGTAATAGATATTAAAATGTCTAATGGATTAGTCCAATGAACCGACCGGTTTCATGGGGTTTAAATAATGATGACTTTCAAGGTTCAATAATGAAAGCACAATAGATTAATTAAATGAGTAAGCCCAATTTACTCGGCCCAAAGAGGAGAAATATCATGACTCAACATTGAGATATGCCGAAACAACTCGGGATGAACATACAATTAAGTTCAGCTGGACGTAACAAGCTGCAAGTTCAAATTTAAATACATAACTAAGTCCAAACGGTCGTAACAAGTAATGAATTAAACACAACTAATCTGATTCAACAAGTAACTAAGCCAAGAGTTGGCGTAACACGTTAAGTGTTGTAGCTTAAGTTAAAATACTGGAAAAACTGGAACAAACTAGTATAAAAGTAGAAGACTTGTGAGTTCTAGACTAGATATATGTGTTCTAGATCGGATGTTAGTCACTTTTGCACGTAAGAATGCTGATTGTTATTTATAGAGTTGCCACTTAAGTACTGCTGCACCACCTGTGCTGTGCACTTAGCCATGGTCCCCTTGAAATTTGGCCCACTAAACCATTCTCTGTTATTGCATCAGGTACTTGAACGTGGCCTGATGCAATTTTCACTTGGTTGCTTCATTTATTCGACTTAACTGTCATGTCCCTTAAATTTCGATAAAGTGCTCTATTGCTGTACTAGTTAACTGAATGTGGTAATTCCATGTTACTAATAAGAAAGAATGTGAGTACGTATAACTGCTATTCCAAGTGTTTTACTGTTTCAAACACGTATTCAACCATTTACTTAATTTTTATCATAACTGAATTCCTTTGTTTGATCGTCATCAGTTAACTGAAATCCTCCAGTGATGTCTGGCCCAAAACTAAAATTTTGGGATTTGGCTATAAACACAATCATAGAATATGGATTAAATATATATTTAACTTTATTTTTTATGTTTTTGAACAATATTTCTGGAAAAGGCATGCATGATTTTTTATGTTTCCTTTAAAATAGTCACCATTTTTTTATACTACACCTATAAATAGTCAATTGTTGTTAATCTTTACCTAGAGGTTGTACAAGAGAGATAGCTTGATTAAATGTTTTGGTAATTTACTCTGTCCCCAAACTATTTTTTTCTAAAAATAACACAACCGCTTTCATAGTTTTTTAAATTATTTTTTCTGTGAATTTATTTTTAAATTTATATATGAATTGGCTTTCAAAGTTCAACCATGCTTACAAACACACATGAGAAGTTGAGCACAATATTATCATATACACAGTAAAGCCTATTAATTTTCGTTTATTAATTGCATGACTAACTTTGTTTATGGCATACTTAAATTTTCAGGAAAAGGTGAAGGACAAAACGTCAAAAATGCAAAGTATTGTTGCTGATACAGAATTTTGGAAAGAAAACTAGTGCAAAAGAAGATTTAAAAGTACATGAGTCTCAGCCTCAACTAACTTTAGCATCAGCTTCAGCCACAAAAAGAAGCCAAAAAAGGGAAGGACAAAGTATTAGGTGATACAAATAATGCCCAAGCTAGCTGCATGCTTAAAAAAAATTAACTAAACAACAATCCTACCACCAAGCCAAGCTGTGTAATTCACCCCCGCAAGCCTGTCGAAAGAAAAACACAGCATGAACTAAATGTTCAGTACATATAGATATACAAATGATATACGAAATCAACTGAGATAAAATATTGAACAAAGCCTCAAACTTCTCCAAAAATATGAATAAAATATATCTGAATCAACAGAATTAATGAAACAAACAAAAAAACTAAAGAAACAATGAACTGAATTAACTAAATTAATTGATATGAACATAAACAAATAAAACTAATACAATGAAATAATAGGTTGAATCAAATGATTACTTGAATGTCCATATTGGAGTGTTCTGCGTATTGGTGGTATACACAGAAGTCTGACTTTCTTTTCATCTCTTTCGTCACAACCAACCGGGGCCTTGGAGGTTTCACCACTCCGTGCTCGACCCATTGTTCGTACAAGCCCTTGAATGCCTTCTCACTGCATGTGATAGCCTCCGGAACTGGCATTTTGGTATACTTGTCCCCATGCTTTCCTCTGCTTCGCTCAAATTTCTCATTCTTCTCCCTCTTGTCTCCTTGTGGTTTTGACTGAGAATCCGCCAAAGCCACAGTTGTTGTCCTCTTGCCTTTCCATGTAACCGTCGCATGGCCGGTGAGCAATGTCATGATTCCTCCCAAGTCTTGTGCAAAAGATGAGAGTGTCGCAAATTAATCACAAGCCTTGGTAATGAGGTGAGGCTTGAAGGCATCTAAAGCACCATTGTTACATATGCTGACCAAGTTCTTTTCTTCAATTGCCTCTGCACACTTCAATGTTTGGGCCCTGAACCTGTCCACGTAATCCGACAAACTCCTCGTTTGGCTTCTGCTTGAATCGCATGAGCTCTACAATGGTTACCTATTTATGCACATAGAAAATTTTCTTAAAAAATTGTAATTTTAGATCATCCCAATCATGGATTTATCCATTCTCCAAGTTATAGTACCAACTGAAGGCACTATCCGTCAAAGTCTTGTTGAATTCCCTCATCAACAAATTGTGATTGTTCATTTCATCATATCCTAACCATGGGGACATCGACTCCACGAGCCTGACAATGTGTTCTCTGTCATTTCCTTTCTCCCCATTGTATTTTAAAAATTACTGGGGATGCTCTGTGACGCCCCCAAAATTAGGTATACGTCACCCATCTTGGGTCGCCACTTACATGGTACATAAATTCAAATACAACTTACTAACCTAACGCCGTCATGCAATCGACATAAAGCGTGAGTTTGAATACAAATATTGTCTACTAGATATTATACAAACTCAAAAGGAGTCCTCATTACAACTATTATCACACTATTTCACGAATAGTGAGGGACTACTAATCTTATCCTCTGGACCATTACTTACGTTCCCCGATTAAGTCCCGGCTAGGTTCTCATTTCACGAAGAGAACGGTGAAAGAAAGGGTGAGCTCAACTAGCCCAAGAAGAAATATTATGACTAAGATAATGCGAGAATAAATTATCATTAGCCTTCAACAAAGGTTAAACCGATAAAATACAATAGACAACCAGTTTAAGCTGCTGTGAATAAGCAATCCATTAAAAGAGTCAAGTAGAGAATAAAGTCTACTATCTTTTAGGTTTTAAAAGGTTTTCATCAATTTTTATCGTTTGAGACTCGACTTTAATAAATAAACCACCACATCTAATCATCCCTCGCACCACGGTCGAGGATTTTCATCAAATTATCAATGGTCATGACTATACCGAATCACCCACGGTCATAATCATACCAAAACTATCCATCAACGCATTACGAAGCCACTTTGAGGACTTTTGTCACATCATTTATATCAAGTCATGATTATACCGAATGATCCCTGGTCATAATCATACTAAGTTCATCTATGCACGTAAGCCAAAGATAACATAATATAACATGAGGCCAAGGATAATTATCCCTGCACTACGGCCAATAATTAATTCATATCATCGAATCATCCCTGCACTACAGGCCAAGGATATTCATTAGTATCACGACCACAAATTATCCATGCACTACGGCCAAAGATAATCGTGTATTCATTAGTATCACGACCACAATTATCCATGCACTACGGCCAAAGATAATCGTGTATTCATTAGTATCACGACCACAATTATCCATGCACTACGGCCAAAGATAATCATGTATTCATTAGTATCACGACCACAATTATCCATGCATTACGGCCAAAGATAATCGTGTATTCATTAGTATCACGACCACAATTATCCATGCACTACGGCCAAAGATAATCGTGTATTCATTAGTATCACGACCACAATTATCCATGCACTACGGCCAAAGATAATCGTGTATTCATTAGTATCACGACCACAATTATCCATGCACTACGGCCAAAGATAATTGTGTATTCATTAGTATCACGACCACAAATTATCCATGCACTACTACCAAAGAAGATAATTGTGTATTCATTAATATCACGACCACAAATTATCCATGCACTACGGCCAAAGATAATTGTGTATTCATTAAGATCACGACCACAAATTATCCATACACTACTACGAAAGATAATTGTGTATTCATTAGTATCACGACCACAAATTATCCATGCACTACGGCGAAAGATAATCGTGTATTCATTAGTATCACGACCACAAATTATCCATGCACTACTACCGAAGATAATTGTGTATTCATTAGTATCACGACCACGAATTATCCATGCACTACTGGCCAAAGATAATTGTGTATTCATTAATATCACGACCACAAAATTATCCATGCACTACTACCAAAGATAATTGTGTATTCATTAGTATCACGACCACAAATTATCCATGCACTACGGCCAAAGATAATTGTGTTTTCAATTACGGTTATGATTATACCGAATAATCCGTGGTCATAATCATACCAAGTCCATCTATGCACTTCTGAGCCACGATGACTTTCAACACAATATAAACATGAGGATAATGATATAAAGAATCAATCAAATGAGATAAAGGATAAATATTAAACATTTATAATATAATTTATCCAGATTCAAAAATATCCCCATGTTATCAATCACTTAATAATCTCATAATCTAATAACATTAATATTATAACAATATTTTAATCACTTCTTAAATTTATAAACAATTTATCTCAATTGTTTACGCTTTACCATATAATGCATTTAATCATTCAAAATGCCATACTCATAAGATATCATCACCAATTATCAAATCTCTCAAAAAAATATGCATATACTTTATATAGGATTCTCTAGCCATAATATCCTATTTTTCAACTTTGTTACTTCACATAACATATTTAACTCATATGTTCAGAATTAAACTATTTTCATGAAAAATACCAAATCAGTCCCAAAAATATTTCTTTTCTGGGATTTAGCATAATATAGTCCCATAATGAAAATATATTTTTCTCGGAATTTTTAAAATTCATTTACTATTTTTTAAAAATCAATTTCTAATTAATTCCTTAAGAAATTAGCTACCTCAAGTTTAACTCCAAAATTCCCAAATCTTGGCAGGACCTTACACATGTTAACGTGAGCTTCTAGTTTAAATTTCATGGTCATCGGAGTTATAGAACTCCGGTTATAGTGTTTTTCGTCGGAAAAACCTAAATATTGAAATAGTCATAACTTGCTCATTTTAAGTCAGAATGAGCTCATTTTTGGACAGGAGGTACTTTATACCATATACTTTCATGTCCCAAAAACCCAAAATTTTTCTCATAATTTAAGTGGCCGAAACAGTCCCTTAAAGTTTCTGGGCAGTAGCATTTTCGAAATTTACAGCTTTGGCCTCCTTTGCTAAAATCAGTCCACACAAAAATCTACAACACCTTTTCCAGTAATTCCACTTGGATTAGTTAGGTAACTCATAGATCTAACTCTAGGACTTGACCACATTCAAAAATTCAAAATATAATAAGAGATATGGTCAATTGAATTTCATGTTACGTTTTCACCAAAATCGATTTTCAACTCTTTGTGATTTCTAAGAAACTTTCATGTTTTCACATACCAACCAACATAACTCATCATAAAACTTACTAATACTTCATATACCCATGATTTTCATTATTCCAATGCTTTTATTATGACTTTCATCATAAACCACGTAAACTGTTCATTTAGTTGAAGAAATATTTGAGGGTTTAAGAAATGGGTTTTTGTACTGGGGTCAATACAAAATTCGATTTCACGCTCTAGGGTAGGCTAGGAAATCTTCAAGAATACGTCAAGAAATTTATTAATGATAGAAATATCATTCAAAACTGTTACTCTTATCCAAGACTTGGATAGTACGTTACATTGATACCAACTGTGACTTCTATCCCTTAACCTAGATAGCCCTCACAATGATACCTATAAACTTGCCATCTTCATTCACGATGTCGCCTCTGAAAAGTCCGGCTTGGTGCATTCCACACAAGGAAGTCAACAACGAAAGGATCGGGGCTCTTTACTTATGGCTTGATATGACAATGATTGACTTTAGTGGTTTGGTTACTTTGAATTCGTATAACAGGTTGGTTAGGAATATGAAAGCTAACAACCTTACAAAAAGAATAATGAGTAGTTAATCAATCATTTTCAAAAATTACCTCAAAGGCAAGTATTTTCAAAGAGATAAGATCGACAGGTAACGTGAAAGTGTTTATTTGAAACAACAAGATTAATAAACAGTGGAGGTAACGAAGGTTTCTCTAAACGAAGTTTCAATAGATAAATCAAAGTCTAATTTTTTTCCGGAGTCAAATTTAAACATTGAACACAACTAGGTAGAATAAAAGAGTGGGTAGAACTTGTATTGAATAAAGTATAGACTTTGCATTAATTTATAATTAACTTACCCGTAATAAATTTGTTCAGGTTTCTCGACAAACGCTCTCGCTTAAATTACCGAGTTTGACTTTACTATAGGGTACATTCCACCCTTAAGTGCTTCTTCACATTCCTGATCCATGATTTGAATCATTATTCTCCGATCCATATCGAATTCGGGTTGACCGCTATGCATGTGGTAATTCGAATTCGATGTTAAATCTCTCCAATTCTTTGTCAAAAAGCAAAGTCCATTTCATCTATTTTGGCTTTATTGGATCTGGACGCCTTTTCTACACTATCCACGCGTTGTGCGTGCTTTTTACCCATGCATCGCTTATTCTCCTTCGTTCGGTTGTTTCTTCTTTCAAATGATCTTTGATTTTTAAATTCTCGATTCCAACTTTAATATCTTACACCACGCCAAAGCGTGATTTTGTTCGAGCATCACATATCGGGTAACCCAATTTTGAATTGTTGTATCCCTTTGTTCCACGACCAATCGCTTGCCGCTTCTTCAACCTCGTTCTTCTAGCTCACGAACACGATTTTGTAATTCTAAGTTTTGATCATAAATTTCCTCTAACCAATTCTCCTCGGGTTCCTCTTCTTCCTCTTCTTCCTCACTCTCAAATTGCTACCTCAAGCAACTAGCTCAAATGCAACAATTAGTTCTTCATTCACTACGTGGATATCTCTAATTTGTTCCTCGTCGACCTTTGCATTAACTCGATTAGTGATTAAAGGTGTCACAACGGTCCACATTCACTCCATTGTGAATATTTTCAAATTTGCCATTTCCAAACACCGCCACAACATAAGGGTTAATTAATATATCAAATATTATCCCTATACCCCGACCGACCAATTAAATAACAAATAAACTTAGGTAGTCATACTAGCGAAAAGAATTTCCGCCTCTCCCTCCTAGTTCTTATCTCAGCATCTTAGCCAGTGGATCATATCCTAAGCTCGATACTTAATCATGACTCGGACACCAACTTGTGTCAAGACCTCACATTGGTACTATTAGCTTGCCACCGAAAGACTCAAGGCGTCCCTACGGAGTCGGCGGTCGTGCATCCCCATCAATAGGAAGTCACCAAACAGAGGCTCGGGGCTCTTCACACTTATGGCTCTGATACCAACTGTGACGCCCCCAAAATTAGGTATACGTCACCCATCTTGAGTCGCCACTTACATGGTACATAAATTCAAATACAACTTACTAACCTAACTGTCGTGTACAATACGACATAAACTGTGAGTTTGAATACAAATATTGTCTACTAGATATTATACAAACTCAAAAGGAGTCCTCATTACAACTATTATCACACTATTTCACATAATAGTGAGGACTACTAATGCTATCCTCTGGACCATTACTTCGCTCCCCGATTCGTCTCAAATGATGTTCTCATTTCCTCAAGAGAACAAAGAAAGAAAGGGTGAGCTCAACTAGCCCAAGAAGAAATAAATATTATGACTAAGATAATGCGAATAAATTATCATTAGCCTTCAACAAAGTTTAAACGATAAAATACAATAGACAACCAGGTTTAATCTGCAGCGAAATAAGCAATCCATTAAAAGAGTCAAGTAGAGAATAAAGTCTACTATCTTTTAGGTTTTAAAAGGTTTTCATCAATTTTTATCATTTGAGACTCAAACAATAAATAAACCACCACATCTAATCATCCACGTATTACTACCAAGGATTTTCATCAAATTATCAATGGTCATGACTATACCGAATCACCCCGGGTCATAATCATACCAAAACTATCCATCATCGCATTACAAAGCAATTGAGGACTTTTGTCACATCATTTATATCAAGTCATGATTATACCGAATGATCCTCGGTCATAATCATACTAAGTTCATCTATGCACGTAAGCCAAAGATAACATAATATAACATGAGGATGATGATGACAATGACATAGTAATTCAATAAAACAAGTTCAAGAATTATTTAATCCATGAATTATTAACGCCCAAATTGTCAACATGATATCGTTTTCGTAGAGTAAAATTCAATAATGATCGTAAGAATATTTCCATGAAAAGATATCGGATGAAACGCAAATATCAAGGATATTCTACTAATTTCATGGAGTATAAAGTAAAAGTTTTAACCAACCGGGTATAATAAAGAATGGAATAACAAAAGAAATCACCATGCATGCGGATTGCAGATGTATTGCGGAGTTATTCCAATGCAGAATAATAATAATCGGAACCAAATGTGAAATTCACACCGACGGTGATGTTCCAACGTATAATAAAGATGGAACCGGATCCGATGTAAAACACATGATAGGATATTCCAACAGAATGATAAAGATTTTAACCAGTCCGTGTAAAACACATGAGCATGGATGTTCCAATGTATAATAATAAAATGAACCAGTCCTGTAAAACACATGCATGTGATGTTCCAATGAATAATAAAGAAGAATGTCACCAAGTATAGGTAAACCACAGATACAAAGTTATTCCAATGTAATAAATAAGCAATGGAATAACATAAGGATTTCACCAAGTATAGGGTACACCATATACAAAGTTATGTATAGGGTATGCCACTTTTACGAGTTATTCCAATGTAATAATAAAGAATGGAATAATGAAGTTCTCTTGAAGAAAAGAATAACACCCTTTACGGCACAACAAAAATAATATCCCTTACCGTAAAAAGACACTTTGGATATCAAAGTAGTGAAGTACCGTAATACTCTTCTTCTTTCTCTCTATAGATTTTCTCTCTATAAATTCTCTATAATTTCTCTCTCTAGAGTTTCAATGAATTCGTAAGAAAATAATGAAGGAATGAGCTTCTATTTATAGGAAAATGGAATGCATAAGAATTAATCCATGAACGGTCCAGTATTGATTTACTTTAATCTAACGGTCCATATTTAAAGCAAAATCTTTTAAATAAAATATAATATATTATATTTATATAAAAATATTTTACTATGCAAACACTATGCAACACTATGCAAAACACTATGCAAAATACTATGCAACACTATGCATAATAAAATATAATATATTCTATTTATAGAATAACTTTAATAAAGTATTCTATTTTATATAAAAAGATGTTTCTGTTTTATTACGAATAAAACAAAACGTCATTATCACTTTCTATTTTATATAAAAGATGTTCTGGTTTTATTACGTTAATAATACGAATAAAACAAAACGTCATCATCGTTATAAATAATTCATATTATTAATCGATAATAATGGAATCAAACCGAGTGACTCCTCACATAAATATCAATAATCAATACCGTGTCTTCTTATGCAACCACACGTATTCATCGTACTTTTACTACCGAGTAGTTCAACAAAGATCAACCAGTAAAACTTCCGCCGTTATTTCAATAAAATATTTTTTGTCGCTTTCTCAATCCGACAATGAATTACATTGTAGGGTCACCAATGATTGAGCCATTGTACGAATATTCCTCGCTAAACCGAATATTCCCTCACCAATCGAATATAATATAACCACTTGCATACTTTGCAAAATTTATAAATACTACCCACAACTATAATATTATCTTAAATTCACACCATAATATTAAAAATTATTTCGACAAAATTTAAATCTTTATCGATAAAATCTGGGGTCTCACAATCTCCCTCCTAATGGAATTTCATCGAAATTAGGGTACGTACTGTATGATAAAGAGATGAGAATACCTTACTTTCTTTTCTGGATCAGACATTCCCAGCTTATATCCTCAGATCATAATTTTCCCATTACTCATCTCCCCGTATTTCGATATCATTCTAAAATATACCTTCAAAACAAAGGTTAATTGACATATCACAAATTGTCAACTCATCAAGAAAAATTGCGGCTTAGGTAAGTCACACCCTAGCGAAGTATATTATCCGTCTTCTAGACTAATATCTCCGCTAAAGGACCATATTCCCAGTAACATCAATCAACAATTTCATCCCACAATCATATGAATAACTCATAATTATAATTGTGATTCTGAATTCCTCTTTGCACCCAAGAAGAAGATAATTTACATCACCTATCTTCACCTGAAACATCAAAAATCATAGCTATACCAAATCACAATTCCTACTCATAATCATACTAATAAATTCATCTTTGCACTACGGCCAAAGATATTCATTAACAATTCATTTTTTGCACTACAGGCCAAAGATATTTATTAACAATTCATCTTTGCACTATAGGCCAAAGATATATAATCAGAAACCAATAATATCGAGACTCGACTTAATAAGATCACAACCACGAATTATCCATGCACTTTCTCGCTAAGGATATTCGTGTTTTCAATTACTACCATGATTATACCGAATAATCCTTGGTCATAATCATACCAAGTCTATCAATGCACTATGGCCAAAGATGACTTTTACCACATCCATGAATTAATATTTCATTTCTGAGACTCAGCTCAATAATTAATTCATATCATCGAATCATCCCTGCACTACAGGCCAAGGATATTCATTAGTATCACGACCACAAATTATCCATGCACTACGGCCAAAGATAATCGTGTATTCATTAGTATCACGACCACAATTATCAATTATCCATGCACTACGGCCAAAGATAATCATGTATTCATTAGTATCACGACCACAATTATCCATGCATTACGGCCAAAGATAATCGTGTATTCATTAGTATCACGACCACAATTATCCATGCACTACGGCCAAAGATAATCGTGTATTCATTAGTATCACGACCACAATTATCCATGCACTACTACCAAAGATAATCGTGTATTCATTAAGATCATCACCACCACAATTATCCATGCACTACTACCAAAGATAATTGTGTATTCATTAAGATCACGACCACAAATTATCCATGCACTACTACCAAAGATAATTGTGTATTCATTAAGTATCACGACCACAAATTATCCATGCACTACGGCCAAAAGATAATTGTGTATTCATTAAGATCACGACCACAAATTATCCATGCACTACTACCAAAGATAATTGTGTATTCATTAAGATCACGACCACAAATTATCCATGCACTACTACCAAAGATAATCGTGTATTCATTAAGATCACGACCACAAATTATCCATGCACTACTACCAAAGATAATTGTGTATTCATTAGTATCACGACCACTTAATTATCCATGCACTACTACCAAAGATAATTGTGTATTCATTAAGATCACGACCACAAATTATCCATGCACTACTACCAAAGATAATTGTGTATTCATTAAGATCACGACCACAAATTATCCATGCACTACGGCCAAAGATAATTGTGTTTTCAATTACTACAGTTATGATTATACCGAATAATCCGTGGTCATAATCATACCAAGTCCATCTATGCACTACTAAAGCCACGTATGACTTTCAACACAATATAAAATACGAGGATAATGATATAAAGAATCAATCAAATGAGATAAAGGATAAATATTAAACATTTATAATATAATTTATCCAGATTCAAAAATATCCCCATGTTATCAATCACTTAATAATCTCATAATCTAATAACATTAATATTATAACAATATTTTAATCACTTCTTAAATTTATAAACAATTTATCTCAATTGTTTACGCTTTTACCATATAATGCATTTAATCATTCAAAATGCCATACTCATAAGATATCATCACCAATTATCAAATCTCTCAAAAAATATGCATATACTTTATATAGGATTCTCTAGCCATAATATCCTATTTTCAACTTTTGTTACTTCACATAACATATTTAACTCATATGTTCAGAATTAAACTATTTTCATGAAAAATACCAAATCAGTCCCAAAAATATTTCTTTTCTGGGATTTAGCATAATATAGTCCCATAATGAAAATATATTTTTCTCTTAATTTTAAAATTCATTTACTATTTTTAAAAATCAATTTCTAATTAATTCCTTAAGAAATTAGCTACCTCAAGTTTAACTCCAAAATCCCCAAATCTTGGCAGGACCTTACACATGTTAACGTGAGCTTCTAGTTTAAATTTCATGGTCATCGAGAGTTATAGAACTCTAGTTATAGTGTTTTTAAATCGGAAAAACCTAAATATTGAAATAGTCATAACTTGCTCATTTTAAGTCAGAATGAGCTCATTTTTGGACAGGAGGTACTTTATACCATATACTTTCATGTCCCAAAAACCCAAAATTTTTCTCATAATTTAAGTGGCCGAAACAGTCCCTTAAAGTTTCTGGGCAGTAGCATTTTCGAAATTTACAGCTTTGGCCTCCTTTGCTAAAATCAGTCCACACAAAAATTCACAACACCTTTTCCAGTAATTCCACTTGGATTAGTTAGGTAACTCATAGATCTAACTCTAGGACTTGACCACATTCAAAAATTCAAAATATAATAAGAGATATGGTCAATTGAATTTCATGTTACGTTTTTCACCAAAATCTGATTTTCAACTCTTTGTGATTTCTAAGAAACTTTCATGTTTTCACATACCAACCAACATAACTCATCATAAAACTTACTAATACTTCATATACCCATGATTTTCATTATTCCAATGCTTTTATTATGACTTTCATCATAAACCACGTAAACTGTTCATTTAGTTGAAGAAATATTTGAGGGTTTAAGAAATGGGTTTTTGTCTTTGGGTCAATACAAAATTCGATTTCACGCTCTAGGGTAGGCTAGGAAATCTTCAAGAATACGTCCAAGAAATTTATTAATGATAGAAATATCATTCAAAATCATTACTCTTATCCAAGACTTGGATAATACGTTACATTGATACCAACTGTGACTTCTATCCCTTAACCTAGATAGCCCTCACAATGATACCTATAAACTTGCCATCTTCATTCACGATGTCGCCATGAAAGTCCTATTTCTTGCATTCCACACAAGGAAGTCAACAACGAAAGGATCGGGGCTCTTTACTTATGGCTTGATATGACAATGATTGACTTTAGTGGTTTGGTTACTTTGAATTCAGTATAACAAAGTTGGTTAGAATATGAAAGCTAACAACCTTACAAAAAGAATAATGAGTAGTTAATCAATCATTTTCAAAAATTACCTCAAAGGCAAGTATTTTCAAAGAGATAAGATCGACAGTAAACGTGAAAGTGTTTATTTGAAACAACAAGATTAATAAATGTTGGAGGTAACGAAGGTTTCTCTAACGAAGTTTCAATAGATAAATCAAAGTCTAATTTTTTTCCTGAGTCAAATTTAAACATTGAACACAACTAGGTAGAATAAAAGAGTGGGTAGAACTTGTATTGAATAAAGTATAGACTTTGCATTAATTTATAATTAACTTACCCGTAATAAATTTGTTCGGGTTTTCTCGACAAACGCCTCTCGCTTAAATTACCGAAGTTTGACTTTACTATAGGTACATTCCACCCTTAAGTGCTTCTTCACATTCCCGATCCATGATTTGAATCATTATTCTCCGATCCATATCGAATTCGGGTTGACCGCTATGCATGTGGTAATTCCGAATTCGATGTTGGTTCTCTCCAATTCATTCAAAAAGCAAAGTCCATTTCATCTATTTTGGCTTTATTGATCTGGACGCCTTTTTCTACACTATCCACGCGTTGTGCAGCAGCCTTTTACCCATGCATCGCCTATTCTCCTTCGTTTCGCTTGTTTCTTCTTTCAAATGATCTTTGATTTTAAATTCTCGATTCCAACTTTAATATCTTACACCCCTCGCCAAAGCGTGATTTTGTTCGAGCATCACATATCGGGTAACCCAATTTTGAATTGTTGTATCCCTTTGTTCCACGGCCCGCTTGCCGCTTCTTCAACTCGTTCTTCTAGCTCACGAACACGATTTTGTAATTCTAAGTTTTGATCATAAATTTCCTCTAACCAATTCTCCTCGGTTCCTCTTCTTCCTCTTCTTCCTCACTCAAACCGCTACCTCTTGCAACTAGCTCTGGATGCAACAATTAGTTCTTCATTCACTACGTGGATATCTCTAATTTGTTCCTCGTCTCCGACAATCGCATTAACTCCGATTAGTGATTAAAGGTGTCACAACTGGTCACATTCACTCCATCAGTGAATATTTTCACCGCCATTTCCAAACACCGCCACAACATAAGGGTTAATTAATATATCAAATATTATCCCTATACCCCGACCGACCAATTAAATAACAAATAAACTTAGGTAGGTCATACTAGCAAAAGAATTTCCGCTCTCCCTCTTAGTTCTTATCTCAAGATCTTAGCTGGGATCATATCCCTAAGCTCGATACTAATCGTGACTCGGACACCAACTTGTGGTCGACACCTCACATTGGTACTATCACCTTTTACCATAAAAGACTCGGGCCCCCCTACGGAGAGTCCGCTTTGGTGCATCCCCCATCAACAGAAGTCACCAAATGAGAGGCTCGGGGCTCTTCACACTTATGGCTCGATACCAACCGTGGCGCCTAAAATTAGGTATACGCCACCCATCTTGGGTCGCCACTTATATGGTACATAAATTCAAATACAACTTACTAACCTAACTGCCGTGGTATGCAATACGACATAAACCGTGAGTTTGAATACAAATATTGTCTACTAGATATTATACAAACTCAAAAGGAGTCCTCATTACAACTATTATCACACTATTTCACGTAATAGTGAGGACTACTAATGCTATCCTCTGGACCATTACTTCGCTCCCCGATTAAGTCCCAAACCTAGGTTCTCATTTCAAGAAGAATAATGAAAGAAAAGGGTGAGCTCAACTAGCCCAAGAAGAAATATTATGACTAAGATAATGCGTAATAAATTATCATTAGCCTTCAACATGTTAAACCGATAAAATACAATAGACAACCAGTTTAATCTGCAGCTTTAATAAGCAATCCATTAAAAGAGTCAAGTAGAGAATAAAGTCTACTATCTTTTAGGTTTTAAAAGGTTTTCATCAATTTTATCGCCGAGACTCGACAATAAATAAACCACCACATCTAATCATCCACGCACTACTATTCAAGGATTTTCATCAAATTATCAATGGTCATGCGACTATACCGAATCACCCCCAGGTCATAATCATACCAAAAACTATCCATCACCGCATTACGTGCCAACGAGGACTTTTGTCACATCATTTATATCAAGTCATGATTATACCGAATGATCCCAGTCATAATCATACTAAGTTCATCTATGCACGTAAGCCAAAAGATAACATAATATAACATGAGGATGATGACAATGACATAATAATTCAATAAAACAAGTTCAAGAATTATTTAATCCATGAATTATTAACGTCCAAATTGTCAACATGATATCGCTTTAGAGTAAAATTCAATAATGATCGAAGAATATTTCCATGAAAAGATATCGATGAAACGCAAATATCAAGGATATTCTACTAATTTCATGGAGTATAGAAGTCAAAGTTTTAACCAACCGGGTATAATAAAGAATGAAATAACAAAAGAAATCACCATGCATGCAGATTGCCGATGACAAAGTTATTCCAATGTAATAATAATAATAACGGACCGTGTCGTGAAATTCACAATCGACGGGATGTTCCAATGAATAATAAAGATGGAACCGGATCCTGTAAAACACACGATAGGATATTCCAATGAGAATGATAAAGATTTTAAACCAGTCCTTGTAAAACACATGCATGTGATGTTCCAACGAATAATAAAAAAAGCAGAACCAGTCCGTGTAAAACACACAGCATAAAGATGTTCCAATGAAATAATAGAAGAATGTCACCAAGTATAGGGTAAACCACAGATATCAAAGTTATTCCAATGTAATAATAAGCAATGGAATAACATAAGGATTTCACCAAGTATAGGGTATGCCACAGATACAAAGTTTATGTATAGGGTATACCACTTTTACAAAGTTATTCCAATGTAATAATAGTGAATGGAATAATGTAAGTTCTCTTCAAGAAGAAAAAGAATAAACACTTTACTTACGTACAACAAATAATATCCCTTACCGTAAAAGACACCGGATATCAAAGTAGTGAAGTACCGTATACTCTTCTTCTTTCTCTCTATAGATTTTCTCTCTATAGCTTCTCTCTATAATTTCTCTCTCTAGTTTCAATGAATTAAGTAAGAAAATAATGAAGGAATGAGCTTCTATTTATAGGAAAATGGAATGCATAGTAACTAATCCATGAACGGTCCAGATTGATTTACTTTAATCTGACGGTCCATATTTAAAGCAAAATCTTTTAAATAAAATATAATATATTATATTTATATAAAAATATTTTACTATGCAAACACTATGCAACACTATGCAAAACACTATGCAAAATACTATGCAACACTATGCATAATAAAATATAATATATTCTATTTATAGAATAACTTTAATAAAGTATTCTATTTTATATAAAAGATGTTTCGCTTTTATTACTTAATAAAACAAAACGTCATTATCACTTTCTATTTTATATAAAAAGATGTTCTGTTTTATTACGTTAATAATACGAATAAAACAAAACGTCATCATCGTTATAATAATTCATATTATTAATCGACAATAATGGAATCAAACTGAGTGACTCCTCACATAAATATCAATAATCAATACCGTGTGCTACTATGCAACCACACGTATTCTCGTATTTTTTACTACCGAAAGTAGTTCAACAAGATTATCAACCAGAAAACTTCCGCCGTTATTTCAATAAAATATTTTTGTTGTTTTCTCAATCCGATAATAATTACATTGTAGGGTTCCACCAATGATTGAGTAGTTGTATTTAATATTCCCCGCTAAACCGAATATTCCCAACCAATCGAATATAATATAACCACTTGCATACTTTGCAAAATTTATAAATACTACCCACAACTATAATATTATCTTAAATTCACACCATAATATTAAAAAATTATTTCGACAAAATTTAAATCTTTATTGATAAAATCTGGGGTCTCACATGCTCGATATATCCTGCCAGGTAAGGTTGTTGCCGAATATGTGCCAGGTAAGGTGGAGTAAAGTCTAACTCCGAATGTCTGGATGTTTGCCTGCGAAGTTGATTGATCACATCGATCATATCATCCTTCGTCATGTATTGGCTCGTGGCATGGACTCTTTGTGGTGTTGTGACGTATTGCTGCATTGGCAGTTTGTATGGTAAAGAAATTGGTTGATGCACACTTACATCGTGCAAAGCTTGCATTGGTTGTGCTTTTTGGCTCGTTCGTTCGACGTGACTTGGGATGGTCGGTACCTGCACTTGTGAAAATGCGGGGAGAGTACGTGATGATGTTTGTCTGAGGCTGGCTTGCTTTCAGTCTGGGTTGTGGAATGTCATTACTATTTTGGGGTTCCGAGTTGATGATTGGAACCGACTGATTCTCTGTAAATGGAGGTACAGTCTGATTCTCTCTGTTATTGTTGTTGTCCTCCACTCTTGCTCGTTCCTCCTACGAACTGCTTGGAAACATGACCTTGAAAGTGGGGATTTGCATTAACTGTTGGTGGAAATTCCCCATTTCCTCTTGCTTCCTCTGCATCTCCAGCATCATAGCCATCATCATCCCTTGTCCTTCCCGTGCTTCTTTCAACGCCTTGAGCATCTCCAATTGCACATCATTTGTCTGCTCTCCACTTTCTTCCTCGCCTTACCTTCCCGCGCCTGTTTGCCTGACATTCGTTGGTTGTTGATCAGCCATATATGGTGATGTTGAACTTCCTTCTGAGGCATCTTCAAGAATGGGTTAATCGAGATCTAGATTCATGCCTCGGAAAGCTTTATTTGCTTGCCTTGGAACTGGATCCGATGAGATAATGCAATTTGTTGGTGAAGTTCTTCCTGTAGTTCTCCCACTTCGAGTTGTGGGCATACCCTTCACGAATTCTACACCTCCCCAATAGAGTCGCCAAAGAAATGTGGGTAAGGAAATCGTACTTTGCTAGGGTCAAGGTTTCGTGTTGGCTGGGGAGAAGAGAAATCCACGAAAAGTACGGAAGTAATTGATTGATTGATTGAAGAGGGGAGAAGAACAGGTGAATGATTACTCCAACGACATATGACAGAACTCTTAAAATTTGAGAACTTTGTTAGGGTAGCAAGGATTTAGAGAGCCTTCTTGAGTGCTTCGGGTTGAGAGAGAATCTCCAAGTCTCCTAGTCTTCCAAAAGGTCCAAGAGTCAAAAGTCCAAAAGAGAGCCCCTTTCCCAATGGAGTGGAAGGGGTATTTACAGGGTTTTCTGAAGAGTGATCATGTGCTAGGCACATGTCCTCGAGAAAATCTCATATTTACCCTTAGTCATCAGAGTAATGCCCAGATCGTCCTGCCCTTCTAGCCACCAATCCAATCATTCAATCAACTCTCAAAATGAGTCGCCTCCACGTGTCTTCTGCCTTGGGATACGTGAAAGATTCTCTCAGGTCTTCTTTTTTTATTTCCGACTGTTCTGTCTGTCATTCAATTCTTTAGGTCGTATGTGAACCCTAATTTGTACTTGGGCTCACATGTATCTTTGTGGTACTTCTGATTTTACATTGCATTTTGGAGATATAGAAAATGGGAGGAACACTGAGGTGGTATGATCTGTGGATGCTGATTGGGGTGGAGATGTTGATAGTAGAAAATCAACAAGTGGTTATGTATTAAAGTTATTTAATGGTTCTGTGAGTTGGATGAGTAAGAAGCAAAGTGTTGTTACTTTATCATCTACTGAGGCAGGATACATGACGCTTACGTACTCATGCAAGTAAAGAAGCAATATGGATTCGCAAGTTGTGTGCTGAGCTTGGTTTTAAATAGAAGATAGTGAAATTGAAGTCAAAGTGCTATTCACTTAGCAAAGAATCTTTCATTCCACTCAAGGTCGAAGCATATTGATATCCAGTATTACTTCATTAGAGAGAAGGTTGATGAGAAACTGATTCTCTTGGAGCAGGTTGACACGGTAGTGAACGACACATACTTCTTAACTAAAGCAGTTAGTTTAGCGAAATTTGAGTGGTGTACATCTGAGGTGGGTATCAAGAAGTATTCATCAAGTGGGAGAATGTTGAGATTAACTCATACTTTTACAAGTTCGACGCATGACCACTACAACAGGGTAGTCGGGATCTCTCTCCCCAATGAGCAAGTGTGACGCCCCCAAAATTAGGTATACAACACCCATCTTGGGTCGACACTTACATGGTACAGAATTTAAAAACAACTTATTAACATAACTGTCGTGTACAATACGACATAAACTGTGAGTTTAAATACAAATATCGTCTACTAGATATTATACAAACTCAAATAAAAAGTCCTCATTACAGTTATTATCACACTATTTTACAGAATAGTGAGGACTACTAATGCTATCTTCGTGACCATCACTGCTTCCCCGACTCGTCCCAAATTTATATTATCATTTCCTGAAGAGAACAGTGAAAGAAAGGGTGAGCTCAACTAGCCCAGTAAGAAATATTATGACTAAGATAATGCAAAATAAATTATCAATAGTCTTCAATAATGTTAAACTGATAAAATACAATAGACAACCAGTTTAACTGCAGCGGAATATGCAATCCATTAAAAGAGTCAAGTAGAAAATAAAGTCTACTATCTTTTAGGTTTTAAAAGGTTTTTCATCATCGCTTATAGTCGAGAGACTCGACTTTAATAAATATTTCACATCATCGAATCACCCCCTCGCACTACGGCCAAGGATATTCTTTAGATCACGACCACAATTATTCATGCACTACGGGCCAAATATATTTGTGTATTCATTAATGGTCATGATCATGACAACAATCGTTCATCAATGCACTACTACCAATCGAGGATTTTTTTATCACATCATTTGTAACATTACTACCATGATTACACCGAATAGTCTCTCGGTCATAATCATACCAAGTCCATCTATGCACTACAAAAGCCACGATGACTTTCAAAAAAATATAAACATGAGGATGATGACAATGATATAAGAATTCAATAAAACAAGTTCAAGAATTATTTTATCCAGAATTATTAACGCCCAAATTGTCAACATGATAATCGCTTTTGTAGAGTAAAATTCAAGAATGATCGTAAGAATATTTTCATGAAAAGATATCGGATGAAACGCAAATATCAAGGATATTCTACTAATTTCATGGAGTATAGAAGTCAAAGTTTTAACCAACCGAGTATAATAAAGAATGGAATAACAAAAGAAATCACCATGCATGCGATAGGCCGCATGCATGTGTTATTCCAATGTAATAATAAAAATAACGGAACCAGTGTCGTGAAATTCACACATCCATGCGAGGATGTTCCAATGTAATAATAAAGATGGAACCAGATCCTGTAAAACACACGTATAGGATATTCCAATGATGGAAAGATTTTAACCAGTCCGTGTAAAACACATGCATGTGATGTTCCAATGTAATAATAAAGACGGAACCAGTCCTGTAAAAACACACGCATGTGATGTTCCAACAACATAATAAAGATTTTAACCAGTCCCTGTAAAAAACACATGCATGTGATGTTCCAACAGAATAATAATAAAGAACACCAGTCCTGTAAAACACATGCATGTGATGTTCCAATGTAATAATAGAAGAATGTCACCAAGTATAGGGTAAACCACTTATACAAAAGTTATTCCAATGTAATAATAAGCAATGGAATAACAACAGCTTCTCTTCATGAATAAGAAAGAATAACACCCCTTACATTTGGTAGGAGATTGAATATCGCAAAGAAGTAGTAGAATAAAATACTCTTCTTCTTTCTCTTATTCTCTATACTTTCTCTCTATATAGCTTGAATGAATTCGTGAAAAATAATGAAGCCCTAGCCTCTATTTATAGAAGATTTCTAGCTTAGCACCGCCGTGTGAAAAGGCAAGTGGCTCGACGACTCGGTTTGGACGAAAAGTTTTGTAATGTGAAACGACAAGTGGTTCGGCGCGCTCAGAATGTGAAACGACAAGTGGTTCGACGTCTGTAAAGGTAATTACTATTAACGAAGGTAAATACTATCGACGAAGGTAAATACTATTCACAAGGGTAATTACTATCGACGAAGATAATTACTATTATTTAAGGTAAATACTATTCACAAGGGTAATTACTATCGACGAAAGGTAATTACTATTGACGAAGGTAAATACTATTCAAGAGGTAATTACTATTGACGAAGAGACTCTTAGATGATGACATACGAGCCCCCATAAAATAATCAAACTTACCACAAATCATTTTTTTTCATCAACACATATTTAATCTTTCAACAATTATTAATCATTTATAACTTGTCGCCTCAATTATTGATTTAATACTATAACATATTATACGATGATAATCTTGTGACAATAATTGAATCAATAATATAAGAGATATGATGCAAAGAATTCATCGTAGCAATAATCGAGCATAATTGAGTGACTTCTCACGTAAGCATCAATAATCAATACCGCAAAGTGCTACTACGCAACTACGCCAGACATCGCATTTTTTTTACCACCACCGGGTAGTTCAACAGCTTTAACTGTAACACCTCCGTAGTTATTTTTATAAAATATTTTTGTCGCTTTCTCAATCCGACAATAATTTCGCAGGGGTCCACCAATGATTGAGCCATTGTATTTAATATTCCCTAACAAAAGAATATTCCCCACCAAACGAATATTTTATAACAACTTGCATACTTTTTGCAAAATTTATAAATATTACCCACAACTATAACATTATATCAAATTTATTCCATAATATTCAAAAATAATATTTATAGAAAAATTCATCTTTATTTATAAAAGTTGGGGTCTTACAACCTCCCTTCTTATGAAATTTCTCACTCGAAATTAGGGTACGATACTGGTATGTCAAGAAGTAAGGATACCTTGATTTCATTTCGATTCTAACTCCCAAGTCATTTCTCAACATCGTGGTTCCTCCACAAAACTTTGACTTGAGGTATAACCTTGGAGCGTAGAATATGTTCCTTCTTATCCAAAATTTGAATAGAACCTCTTCATACGCCAAATCTTCCGCTATTTCGTCCGGCTCTAACTCAATAATATGGTTCGGTCTTTCACATATTTACGTAACATAGATATGTGAAAAACGTTATGAACACGAGACATATTTAGCAGAAAGCGAGTCTATAGGCCACGCCCCTACTCGATCGAGGATTAAAATGGACCAATGAATCGAGGGTTAAGTTTTCCTCTCTTTCCAAATCTTGTAACTCCTTTCCATGGAGCAACTCTTAACAACACATGATCTCCTATATCGAATTCCACGCCCTTTCGATGAAGATCAAGATAACTCTTTATCGATTTTGTGAGGTTTTTATACGTTGTCGGATCGTTTGAATCTTTTTCCGTAGTCATACGTACCAACTCCCGGTCCCAACAACGTTGCTTTCACCCACCTCATCCCAAAGATACTCGAGAACGACACTTTCTTCCATACAACGCTTTGAATGGAGCCATGCCAATACTTGCTTGATAACTCGCTGTTGTAGGAAAACTCCACCAATGGTAAGAACTTGTCCCAACTCCCTTGAAATCAAGGACACGTAGTCTTAATAGATCTTCAAGAGTTTGAATAGTCCTCTCCGATCGTCCGTCTGTCCGAGGATGATATGCCGAGCTAAATCGTAAGTCTGCGCTCTATAGCTTTTTGCAAACTAACCCAAAATCGTGAAGTGAATCTTGGGTCTCGATCAAACTATGGATACCGCAGATACCATGCGCCTCTTACAATCTCGCTTATGTACATACGAGCAAGACGTTCAAGTGTATAAAGTTTCTCGATTTGTAAGAAATGAGCGGACTTGGTCAACCTATCAACAATGACCCAAATCGCATCAATGCCTTGAGAAACCTTAGGAAGACCGTAACGAAATCCATGGTAATGTGCTCCCACTTCCATTCTGGAATTTCAAGTGGTTGCAATGGACCTTTTGGTACTTGATGCTCCGCTTTTAAACTCGTTGACAAGTTAGACACCTTGAGATAAAACAAATATATCTCTCTCTTCATATTGCTCCACCAAAATGTATTTACCAATATCATGATACATTTTGGTACTCCCGTGATGGATTGCAAATGGTGTGTTGTGTGCCTCCATCATGATATTATACTTTAAATCGTGGTCGTTAGAACACAAAGTCCGGAGTTGACTCAAGTATTCCTTCTTCATCGATTCTTGCTTCCTAAGATAGCACCTTCTTGCACTTTCTTCCTCATACGCATCGCCTGTGTCCGTAGCTCGAAAGCAGCTTTTAACTTTATCAATTAAAGTCTGTTCTACTCAGATACTCGCTATCATCACACGCGCCCCTCGAGTCTTTAATTCTATCTCCATCCTTTGCAAGTCACACAAAATGGGCCTTTATACAATAATATCGCACTCGTATTTGCATATGATTTTCTACTCAATGCGTCACCTACCACGCTCGCTTTTCGTGATGGTATTGGATGGTATGATCATAATCTTTCAATGCTTCAAGCCAACGCCGTTGTCGCATGTTGAGTTCCTTTTGAGTGAAGAAATATTTGAGGCTTTATGATCCGTAAAGATCTCCACTTTCTCCCCATACAAGTAATGCCTCCAAATTTTAAGTGCAAAGATAATAAATTGCTAACTCTAGATCATGAGTAGGATAATTCCTCTCATATTCTTTGAGTTGTCGCGAGGCATAAAGCTATTACTTTTCCATGTTGCATGAGAACACATCCCAACCTTTTGCTCAAGCATCATCAGAGATGACAAATCCTCCGAGCCGATGGTATTGTCGTAACAAAATAAATAAGTCTCCTCTCGAGTTCTTGAAAACTCTTCTCACATTCTTCGCCCAACCGAACTTTGTATCTTTCCGAGTCACCGAAAGTCAATGGAATAGCGATTCGAGAAAATCCTTCCACGAATCTCCGATAATAACCAAATTTAAACCGAGAAAGCTACGATTTCTATCATCGATTTAGGTTGTTCCCACTTTGAATAGCTTCAATCTTTCTTTGGGTCAACAGATATTCCATGACTTGATACCACGTGCCCAAGGAATGCTACTTCTTCAAGCCGTAACTCGCATTTCTTCAACTTGGCATAAAGCTTATATTCACGGTTTTTGGAGTGTCGACCTCAAGTGTTGCTCATCATCTCTTCACGGCTTTTGGAATAAATAAGGATGTCATCAATAAAGACGACCACAAAGTGATCTAAATATTCCTTGAATACTCTGCTTCATCATATCCATGAAGGCGTTAGGAGCATTAGTCAATCCAAAGAACATGACTAGAATTCATAATGCCCGCATCGAGTTCCGAAAGCCGCCTTTGAATGTCACGGTTTCTAATCTTCAATCGGTGATATTCTAACGAAGATCAATTTTTGAAAAAGAATTTGGCTCCTTGCAACCGGGTCAAACAGTCATCAATACGTGGCAATGGATACCTATTTTTGATGGTGATGTGATTCAACTCCCGATAATCAATACAAAGTCGCATACTCCCATCTTTCTTCTTCACGAATAGAACAGAGCACCCCAAGGAGAAAGTACTAGGACGAATAAAGCCAATGTCTAACAATTCCTCGCATTGGGGTCTTTAACTCCTCAAGTTCAATAGAGCCATTCGATATGGGGCTTTGGAAATAGGTTTTGTACCGGTTCAAGGTCGATACAAAATTCAATTTCACGCCTCGGGTAGGCCAGAAGTTCTTCTCTGAATACGTCAGAAATTTATTAACAATAGGAATATCGCTTAAAACCGACGTATTTTTATTTAAATCATGACATGAGCTAAGAAAGCTTGACATCCGCTTTTCAATAAACGAATAGCTTTATGGCTTGAGATGACCGTGATTGATTTTAATGGTTTGGTCGTTTGAATTCAAGATAATAGGTTGATTAGGAATATGAAAGCTAACAACCTTACGAAAAACAATCAATTTTTGCATGATAAGTAGTTAACCAATCAATCCCTGTAATCACGCCAAATGCAAGTATTTTTAATGAGATAAGATCGACGGTAATGTGAGGGTACCGATTTGAACCAAACAAGACTTATAAACAAAGGATGTAATGAAGGTTTCTCCCAACGAGTTTCCACAGATAAGTCAAAGTCTAATTTCTCCTGAGTCAAATTTAATCGATGAGCGCAAGTAGGAGAAATAAAAAAGAATGGGTAGAACCCAGATCAAATAAAGTATAGACTTCATTAGAGTTTATGATAAGCTTACCCGTGATGACCTCATTCGGATTCCTTGCTCTTTGGGAGGTCACAACAAATGCTCTCCTCAGACTACCTAGGCTTTGAATTTTCTCGGGACGGCCTTTGGTGCCTCCATCCTAGCTGAATTTGTCTTCTGTGAAATCATAAAATCGAGCTAAATGACATTCTCTTCCACAATTATAACATGCTTTGACTGGCATGACGCAGCTTTGATCGATGTGTCCTCTCCTCCGCATTTGAAGCATATGATAGGTGGTCTTTCTCCTTCCTTAACAATGGGTGCTTTGCCGACGCGTCTTTCCATCATTGTTGAATCTCCTTTTCTTGAAATGTCCATTCTTATTATTTTGGCCCGATTACCACCGGTGGTTACCATATCCGCCCGTTGATTCCTCCACGCTTGTTGTCACCGCCGATGACTATTCTCGCCGGTATTATAATTTTGTCGGCCGCTTCTTTTTAGTCAGGTTGACTCATTATCGCTGCTCCACTAATCGAGCCCTATTTACAACATCCTAATACAAACACGCTTTATGAGAAATAAGATGTCGACGATCTCCTGCTTCAAACCTCTTAAAACATTCGCGCCATTCTCTCTTCATTATCCACCAAGTGGGACGAACCCGTGATAACTCCGCAAATTTTGCCTCGATCATGCGACACTGGCCATATTGTTTTGTTCCAACTTGATAAACTCCACCTCCTTCATGTGGCGAATACTTTCGTGAAAGTATTTGTCGTTGAATGTACCTCCTCGAACTTCTCCCAAGATATCTTCAAGATAAAGGTCGAGTACGCTTTTACCGATTCCCACCAAAGAATCCGCTTCTCCGCAAGAACATAAAGGCGTGAAGGAACCTTTGCTCTCTGAGCATCCCAAGACATCAAATATCTTGGTAATCTGCTTTATCCATGCTTCCGCCGTAAGTGGTTTTGCTCTCCCTTAAACTCCTGGGTCCCAGCCCTTAAATTGTTTAATGCGGTGACCGCCTCGAGAGTTTTCCGTGTTTCCACCCCACGCTTTGGATGTGAGTCGCTCTCGCCGGCACAGATAAATCGTATAAAGCCTCCGAACATTTGATCATTCATCATTTGGTCAAGGTTGTTGTTTTATGAGGATTGTCGCCTTCCCCGATGCACATTATCCTCGATTATTGATATGTGGTGAATCAACAATCGCTCAAGCCCATTGCTATTCTCAACATTCTCGTATGTCATTTTCGACATCGCCACAAAATAAAAGGTTAATTGACATGTAACAAATTATCCCTATCTTCCGACCAACCAATAAAATATCACATAAACTTAGGTAGGTCATACTAATGAAGGTATTCCCTCCTCCCTCCTCCTAGTATTATTCTCACATCTTAGCCGTGGATCATATCCTCAAGCTCGATACTAACCGTGATGCCCCAAAATTAGGTATACATCACCCATCTTGGGTCGCCACTTACATGGTACGTAATTTAAAAACAACTTATTAACATAACTGCCGTATAAATACGACATAAATCGTGAGTTTAAATACAAATATCGCTTACTAGATATTATACAAACTCAAATAAAAGTCCTCATTATAATTATTATCACACTATTTTACGTAATAGTGAGGACTACTAATGCTATCTTCGTGACCATCACTGCTTCCCCGACTCGTCCCAAATATATATATCATTTCAAGAGAATAAAGAAAAGAAAGGGTGAGCTCAACTAGCCCAAGAAGAAATATTACGACTAAGATAATGCAAAATAAATTATCAATAGTCTTCAATAATGTTAAACCGATAAAATACAATAGACAAACCGCTTTAATCAAGTGAATATGCAATCCATTAAAAGAGTCAAGTAGAAAATAAAGTCTACTATCTTTTAGGTTTTAAAAGGTTTTTCATCATCGTTTATAGTTTTGAGACTCACTTTTAATAAATATTTCACATCATCGAATCACCCCCGCACTACTACCAAGGATATTCTTTATCACGCGACCACAATTATTCATGCACTACGGGCCAAGAATATTTGTGTATTCATTAATGGTCATGATCATGCCAACAATCGGCCCATCAATGCACTACTACCAATCGAGGATTTTTTATCACATCATTTGTAACATTACTACCATGACACAATCAATAGTCTCTCGGTCATAATCATACCAAGTCCATCTATGCACTACAGTGCCACGTATGACTTTCAAAAAAATATAAACACGAGGATGATGACAATGATATAAGAATTCAATAAAACAAGTTCAAGAATTATTTTATCCAGAATTATTAACGCCCAAATTATCAACATGATACCGCTTTTTGTAGAGTAAAATTCAAGAATGATCGTAAGAATATTTTCATGAAAAGAGATATCGGATGAAACGCAAATATCAAGGATATTCTACTAATTTCATGGAGTATAGAAGTCAAAGTTTTAACCAACCGAGTATAATAAAGAATGGAATAACAAAAGAAATCACCATGCATGCGATAGACACACGCATGTGTTATTCCAATGTAATAATAAATAACGGAACCAGTCGTGAAATTCACACCGAAGTGGGATGTTCCAATGTAATAATAAAGATGGAACTGCATCCTGTAAAACACACGATAGATATTCCAACGTAATAATAAAGATTTTAACCAGTCCTGTAAAAACACATGTGATGTGATGTTCCAACAGATAATAATAAAGATTTTAACCAGTCCTGTAAAACACATGCATGTGATGTTCCAATGTAATAATAATAAAGATTTTAACCAGTGTCCTGTAAAACACACGCATGTGATGTTCCAATGTAATAATAGAAGAATGTCACCAAGTATAGGTAAACCACTTATACAAAAGTTATTCCAATGTAATAATAAGCAATGGAATAACAACAGCTTCTTTCATGAATAAGAAAGAATAACACCCCTTACATTTGGTAGGAGATTGAATATCGCAAAGAAGTTAGTAAGAACAAAAATACTCTTCTTCTTTCTCTTATTCTCTATACTTTCTCTCTCTATAGCTTGAATGAATTCGTGAAAATAATGAAGCCCTAGGCCTCTATTTATAGAAGATTTCTAGCTTAGCACCGCCGCCGTGAAAAGGCAAGTGGCTCAACGAATCGGTTTCCTGACGTGTAATGTGAAACGACAAGTGGTTCAACGCTCAGTAATGTGAAACGACAAGTGGTTCGACGTCTGGTAAAGGTAATTACTATTAACGAAGGTAAATACTATCGACGAAGGTAAATACTATTCACAAGGGTAATTACTATCGACGAAGGTAATTACTATCGACGAAGGTAAATACTATTCACAAGGGTAATTACTATCGACGAAGGTAATTACTATTACTATCGACGAAGGTAAATACTATTCACAAGGGTAATTACTATCGACGAAGAGACTCTTAGATGATGACATATATACGAGCCCCCATAAAATAATCAAACTTACCACAAATCATTTTTTTTTCATCAACACATATTTAATCTTTCAACAATTATTAATCATTTATAACTTGTCGCCTCAATTATTGATTTAATACTATAACATATTATACGTATGATACTCGTGACAATAATCAATCAATAATATAAGAGATATGATGCAAAGAATTATCAGTAGTAATAATCGAGCATAAATGAGTGACTTCTCACGTAAGCATCAATAATCAATACCGTGTCTTCTTACGCAACTACGCCAGACATCGTATTTTTTTTACCACCGGTAGTTCAACAGCTTTTAACTGGTAACACCTCCGCCGTTATTTTTATAAAATTTTTTGTCGCTTTTCTCAATCCGACAAATAATTTCATTGCTGGGGTCCACCAATGATTGAGCCATTGTACGAATATTCCCTAACAAAAAATATTCCCCACCAAACGAAATATTTTATAACAACTCGCATACTTTGCAAAATTTATAAATATTACCCACAACTATAATATTATATCAAATTTATTCCATAATATTCAAAAATAATATTTATAGAAAAATTCATCTTTATTTATAAAAGCTGGGGTCTTACAAAGAAGTTGCGTCTACCCAACTTCATTTGGTGAGATGATTAGGGTTGCAAGGCGTACTACAGAAACAAAGTGCAAAGTGCAATTGGACTTAAGGATTTATTAGTAACCCGGTCTTGGGTTTTATTAATGTATTGGGTGTCATGCATTTGGACTCATGTTATAACAATTAAGATTTTTTAGTTATCATAAAAATATTGTTTGGTGTGTGCATTATTAATTATAGAGAGTGTGATGTATTTAATGAATACATCAAACAAACAAAACTAGTTAAATTGATAAACTTGAATATATTATATATTCTTATTTTTCTGTCTTTCATATAATATTTATGTGATTACAATATTATTCTTTCTTAAATTCTAACATTACAAAAGAAGTAAACATTAGCGTTGAATCTTAGTGGATTATCTGCTGCATTTGCAACCCTAGCAATCTGGCGATTAACTAAATTACCTCCTCCTACTACTAGGATAGATGACAAGTTCTGTTATTCAATCCCTTATTTGTCCCTGTTAAATAAATAAATATTTATTCCATTTAATGGACAGAATAAGAATTACACTTTTTGACTAATTGGGTACAAACAAAAGTTCAATAGTTTTTATATAACATTTTAATTTGAATTTGAGTTGTGTACTATAAAAGTCGATCTGTTGAGAAAAATTATATACATGATCTTTTTTAGAACAAGTGCATGAGTTTTACAATTCAACAAATACAACAATTTTGATAATATAATTGCATGCATCATCAAATCATAAATAAAATAAAGCACTAACAACTTAATTTAGCCCTCCAATTTTTGTCCTAAACAAAAGAGAAATCAACTGTTCAAAACGTGCAAGTTTGAGCTACATAATAACGTACCCCGTTTTGATTTTGGAGAACATCCTTTTCAAGACTAGTGGTACACTACAAGACGGCAACCAAACAACTATCTTCCAAAATTTCCATCCTTACGATATTTTTTTAGCTACTCTTTACCTAACTAATCCTACTTTTCTCCATAAGTACCATAAATAATAATTTAAAATATATAAAAAAGTTCCTATTTAACTTGCGATTAACCCGCTAAAAATTAATTATTTATCTTCCTTTTAAAAGCACTGGCTTCTGCCTAAAAATTATTTATATAATATTTTGAATTTAAATTAAATTATGTATTTTAGACATCTTTTATTGAAAAAAAATATATAAAATTGTACTCCAGCCGTGTTTTGTAGAACGGAAGAAATGCTCTTCTAGTACAACTTTTCCTTCTCCTCCCTATATAGATTACGCCATCATCATGCCTTCTATATATACTTGGTTTTGGTGCTTCTACTTCAATAAAGATAGGGATAGTTCAAAATTTCTCTCTACAATCTTTACACATATAGAGTTCTAGAGAGAGAAAATATGATGGCTGTATCAAGCAATTGTTGCATGAATATTATGAGCCCTCCACCTTCAAGTTCTTCTTCTTCCCTCCAACAAGCAAAACACACTGCTCAAGTTCCATGGTAAGTCAACTAATTTCAACCTACCTTCATGATCATATATAAAAGCTTATAATTAATTTGGATATTTTAAATTCTGATGATGGGTACTTGTGATTTTATATATTGAATAGCATGATGATGATGATGATAGATCATAGAAAGATTTGGGGTTTAATTTTGAAGATTTGGGCAAACTCAAATGCTCCCATATGTATAAGTATAAAAAATTTGTAGATATATGTATGTATGCACCAAGTACAACATGTAAAATTGGGATAGTTGGTATTTTTTTTTATTTAAAAAAAAAAAGCCTATTGGGTTCTCGCAAAACGCAAAATTAAGTCATTTTCGAATTCTTTTTATTTATTTTTTTGGACCCACAGAAGGAAAAAATGGGTTAAGGTTTATATGGAACATCCCGAAAAAGGCTATTGATATTTTAAGAGTATATATTATGTTGTCAGAATAAATTTATATTTAACGATATTTTTATAATTATTCTAATGACATTTAATATTTTAAATAATACTTATTAATCTAGCTATAACATTTTTACTCTATTAATACCTTCAACAGCCCTAAAAAAACGCAATTTTTTTTAATGAAATTAATGCAATTACATGATTAAAAAACTTATGTTAAATGATCAAAACTAATTAACCAAGATTTGATTCAAATAACTGAAGCACTTGCTATTTTCAATCCAGTCAGTTTCACTAGACAAAACCTCCACTTCAAAGACATGGACATCTTACTACATGCCCTACTTTACTCAACATTATTTCTTTGACCTATTTGTTACTTTCATTGAATAAGACCCTTGAATTATGTACACATGGCTTTGAATAACACAAATAATAAAATAACAACTCAAATTAAAATACATTCAACCAATATACTAATGACATATCATTTGAAATACTAAGAAATTTGAGATCTATAACATTATCATATTTGTATGTAGGCCAAAAAAAGAAAAATCTTGGAGATGCCAATGTGTACTAGGTGTGACATGCATGATAATTAGTTTAGAAACGGGTAACTTAATCAATATCGAAGAACGTGCAATCGCCGCAGAAATGCCGGTAATAATGCAATGGAGCGATAAACGAAAATGTGCACCATGGCGATTGAATTCACTGGAAACCATCGTGCCAGAAAACCTGCCCCGGCCATCGGCTCATCGTAGGTGGGAGGAAGTTGATTATTCTAAGGTTAATGCTCCGGCAGTTAAAGTTTTAACAAAAACTAGTGGCAAATGTTTTTCGACGTAAATTTGCGATTGTGCAATGCCATTGTACATGCAATTAATTATGTATGTATAGACAAATAGTTATACTCATGAACAATACATTATTATATACTAAAGAGAGAGAAATACTTTCTCAATTTTAATTTCTCAGTAATGACATGATAATAAAATTATATTGATGTAAATTTCAGACTATTTTTTGGCATACATAACAACCTATATACCAATAAAAAATGAGTAAAATAAATAAATAACTATTTTTTTTTTTTTACCATTTAGGGGCAATAACAATTGGTAGATTTCAAGTTGGACAATATTATTTTAAAATGTCAATAGTTAGAAATTAGATTGTAGTACATGAATGGCATATTGTGGGTTCGAATATGGTAGTACATGTAGTACAACTAGTATGATATTTTACTAGGCAGCTTTGGAGGGCCACACCAAAAAATTTGACCCTTGTTTCTTCAATTGATTTTGTGATTTGCAGATTTTGACATCTGGTTGCCGACAATATATATTGACATTGTATCATAATGGCCGGAATAGTAGATCAATATGGTTTCTCTAAAAATAAATAAATTATATCCCGAGTTTTATAAATTATTCAAAAGAAATATTAATAATTATAAGATTTTTATTAATTTTGAGTTTAAAAATTTTCAAATTGATTAATGATGCGTGAGAGAGGAATATTTAAATTAATTTAATATCACTACAAACTATTTTAGTTAATTACATGGACAACTTATTATCATTTTTAAGGTAATTTGATAGCTCAAAATGCAGTTATAAAATACCACATTTTCACTTAAGGCATGGATCTACTCAGATTGAACACCCTTAAACATTTTAATTTCCTGCTAGTATATTGATGTTTATACTTAGCAAAAAAAAAATTAATTAAAACTTAGCAAAAAAAAAATATCGATGTTTATATACATATATATTTTCTCCTTTTCAAAATTAGAGTACATTTTAAAAGAAATAAATATTCTAGTAAATATTTGATTTTTCAAACATATATCTCTAAAGATTGTTGGAAATATAGTAATTGTGGTATAATAATACTCAATTTACCTAAAATAAAAGTAACGACATATTAGAAATTTCATATTATATTATAGTCTAGAAATATAAATGTCTCTCAAATTTTAAAAAGATAAAAAGATAGTAAAGTATCTTTAATTTTGAAAAGAATAGAGTAATAAATTTAGTTTATTTATTTCTCTTTTTATTTATTCAAATCTTCTTAAAGTTGGATAGTTTGATTTCTTTATATTACTAGTTGGGAACTTTTGGTTAATTTCTTATAATTATTAATTTTGTGAGATATTTTTATTGAATTGATTAATATATTATCATTTTATTATTATTATTATTATTATTATTATTATTATTATTATTTAAACAGATAAAATTTGTCACCACTTAATTAAATTCTTGCATCTATTATTAAGGGAGTGTTTGTTTAGAGCTGAATGGAGTTGAATCTGAATGACTGAATTGGTCAATGCGTTTGTTTTGGTGCGAATGGTTTGAATCGGTAAAGATGGATTTGTTTGAATGGTTAAGTCGATTATTTTTTAATTTGAATGGTGAATGAAGTTAAAAAACAATTTAAAAATTAAAAAAATATATTAATTATTATATTAAGTAATATTAAATAAATTTACAACAATTTTGAATTTTTTCAAAGGGGTAAAATAATAAAGTTTTGTCATTCAGATGTTTCAGACATTTCAATTATCAAACAGTTTTTTCATTCACATTCATATTCAGATTCAACTCATTCAGATTCAAATTTAGATTTAGATTTATTCAATTTTTATCAAACACCCCTAAGTATGAACTATTATGACATTAGAAATGTTACTATTTACTCCCTCTTTACCAATCTCTCTAACATGTAACTCTAAAGCTCAGAGACAATAATCATGTGAGAAATTTTTTAATTTTTTTCTATCTCATATTCACATACGTCTACATTTAATATAAATATAAATTTGTTATTATATATATATATATATATATAGTAAGATTCTTTATTGTGATAGTTTTTTTGACCAACTATTATTGGGTTTTTTCCTCAATTGGGCCAGAAAGCCCATTCAAAAGGGCTACGTGGTCCTTTATACCATCCAAGGCCCCAGGCCCAAATAGTATTTAACTCTCACGAGTCACAACCCATAAATGATTTCATGTGTGTGTTCTTACTTAGTTTTTAAAAATTGAATACCACTTAAAAATCTTATTCATCTAGTAATAATTTATTTTAAACATAACTTATTTAACTTATAAACGTCTCGAAGAAACGTAATGTATCAAAAAATTGAGACGTTGCAAACGCCACCATCAAAAACGTTGCAAGCTCTGGGAGCCGAACAAACCCCATTATCTGTCTACCCAACAAAGTGGATTTTTTTTACAAAAAATAATTACAAAAATGATGCGATTAATTGTGATTGATAATAACTACAAGTCCGTTCGTATATAATAACTTAGTAACTAATTATATCTTACCACTTCATTAAGTATTTTAATATACTAAATGTGTTTAGGGTTGATCAAATAAAAGTTACATATAATTACCCTATATGTTATTAAATTTAAATTTAATAAATAATATTTATTTTTCCATGACCAAAATCAAGTTGTTTTAAGTCGATACAATTTTCACTATGTTTGTACGTAATTAACATTATGAAGGTATCTCGAGAAATATGTGAAGATAGTTTTTGTTCATGTCATTCAAATTTTAACATGTTAAATTACATATTGAGTCTATGTTATATTTATACTAATTATAAATTCGATTACACTTTGTTATTTCATGTTTGTGTTGATTTTATGATAATACGGACTAATAAATATCTCCAAGTGGGACAATGTAAAAATATATTTTGGAATAATATTAGTTATATATATATATATATATATAAAATTTAATACTAAGTATACAAATTATACACAAAAATAATGTTATAAGAGTCGGACCGATCGGACCAATTAAAATGAGAATTGATCAACAAAACGATCCGGTTTATTGAGGTTCACTTGAAGTGTTAAAAACCCATGGTTAGACCGTTCAAACCAGAAATTCGGTGTGTTGATTTCATCCGATCGGAAGTTACTACTTTCATGGCGGAGATGGGAATAGTCGTTGGTTCTAAGAGAAGGCCTTACAAAAGTAAAAAGATGAAGAGAAGAATTTGAAATGACACTGAGAGAATGATTTTGATTTTGGGAAAGTAATTAAAGACTAAAGAGAGTGGGTTGCATACCAATTACGCACAAATTTCAATGTGTTTCTTTTATTGGTCAAATTGTATAGTCCTATACTCTTATATTTCCATCTACCATTGTACTCCCTCCATCCCAAAATAATAGACAGAGTTTCAAAAAGATTAAGAATAGTTATTGTGACGCCTCTAAAATTGTGGTATCGCCACCCATCTTGGCCGCCACTTATACTAGATATAAATTCAAATACAACTTACTAACCTAACTGTAATCGGTATAATACGACGTAAACCTGTGAGTTTGAATACAAATATTGTCTACTAGATATTATACTGACTCAAAAGGAAATTCTCATTACAACTATTATCACACTATATCACGTAATAGTGAGGACTACTAAATGCTATCCTCCTGACCATTACTTGCGTTCCGACTCGTCTCCAAATTTATGTTCTCATTTCCTGAAGAGAACGGTGAAAGAAAGGGTGAGCTCAATAGCCCAAGAAGAAATATTATGACTAAGATAATCGCGAATAAATTATCATTAGCCTTTCAACAAAAATGTTAAACCGATAAAATACAATAGACAACCGCTTTAATCTGCGGTGAATATGCAATCCATTAAAAAGAGTCAAGTAGAGAATAAAATCTACTATCTTTTAGGTTTTAAAAGGTTTTATCAAATTTTATCATTGAGACTCAACAATAAATAAACCACCACATCTAATCATCCCCGCATTACCACGATCGAGGATTTTCATCAAGTTATCAATGGTCATGATATACCGAATCACCCCCTATCATAATCATACCAAAACTATCCATCACCGCATTACAGCCAATCGAGAACTTTTGTCACATCATTTATATCAAGTCATGATTATCTGGAATTGATCCCTCGTCATAATCATACTAAGTTCATCTACGCATCGTAAGCCAAAGATAACATAATATAACATGAGGATGATGACAATGACATAATAATTCAATAAAACAAATTCAAGAATTATTTAATCCATGAATTATTAACGTCCAAATTGTCAACATAATACTGTTTAGAGAGTAAAATTCAAGAATGATCGTAAAGAATATTTCCATGAGAAGATTTCGGATGAAACGCAAAATATCAAGGATATTCTACTAATTTCATGGAGTATAGAAGTCAAAGTTTTAACCAACCGAGTATAATAAAGAATGGAATAACAAAAGAAATCACCATGCATGCAAGATTGCTTGATGTATAAAAGTTATTCCAATGTAATAATAATAACGGAACCGGGTGTCGGTGAAATTCACAATCGACGCGGATGTTCCAATGAATAATAAAGATGGAACCGGATCCTGTGTAAAACACATGTATAGGATATTCCAAGTAATGATAAAGATTTAAACTGAATCCTGTAAAACACATGCATGTGATGTTCCAACAGAATAATAAAATTTAACCAGTCCTGTGTAAAACACATGCATGTGATGTTCCAATGTAATAATAGAAGAATGTCACCAAGTATAGGGTAAACTGTGATACAGGTTATTCCAATGTAACAAATAAGAATGGAATAACATAAGATTTCACCAAGTATAGGGTATGCTGGCGATACAAAGTTATGTATAGGGTATGCCACTTTTACAGTTATTCCAATGTAATAATAGTGAATGGAATAATGTGTTCTCTTCAAGAAGAAAGAATAACACCCCTTACCGTAAAAGAATGAATATAGAAGTAGTGAAGTAGCGAGAATACTCTTCTTCTTTCTATAATTTTCTCTATATAAACTCTCTATAATTTCTCTCTCTAGAGTTTCAATGAATTCGTAAGAAAATAATGAAGGAATGAGCTTCTATTTATAGGAAAATGGAATGCATAAGAATTAATCCATGAACGGTCAGTTGATTTACTTTTAATCTGACGGTCCATATTTAAAGAAAAATCTTTTAAATAAAATATAATATATTCTATTTATATAAAAACATTTTACTATGCAAACACTATGCAATACTATGCAAAACACTATGCAAAATACTATGCAACACTATAAATAATAAAATATAATATATTCTATTTATAGAATAACTTTAATAAAGTATTCTATTTTATATAAAAGATGTTTCGCTTTTATTAATAATAATACGAATAAAACAAAACGTCATTATCGCTTATAATAATTCATATTATTAATCGGTGATAATGGAATCAAACCGAGTGACTTCTCACATAGGCATCAATAATCAATCACCGTGTCTACTACGCAACCACACGTACATCGTACTTTTACTACCGAAAGTAGTTCAACAAGATTATCAGCAGTAAAACTTCCGCCGTTATTTTAATAAAATATTTTTGTCATTTTCTCGATCCGAATAATAATTACATTTGTAGGGTCCACCAATGATTGAGTAGTTGTACGAATATTCCCTAAGCTAAACCGAATATTCCCCACCAATCGAATATAATATAACCACTTGCATACTTTTGCAAAATTTATAAATACTACCCACAACTATAATATTATCTCAAATTCACACCATAATATAAAAAATTATTTTGACAAAATTTAAATCTTTATTAATAAAATCTGGGTCTCACAATCTCCCTCCTTATGGAATTTCGCCCTCGAAATTAGGTACGACTACTGTATGATAAAGAAGTGAGGATACCTTGAATACCTTTATCGCTTTAAAATATTAAATTCATCTTTAAAATCTGCCAAAAAGCTTATTCATTAACAATTCATCTTTGCACTACTGAAGCTAAAGATATACAACCGTAAAACCAATAATGCTAAGACGCACTTAATAGTATCACGACCAAGAATTATCCATGCACCAATCGCCAAGGATATTCGTGTTTTCAATTACTGTTATGATTATACCCGAACAATCCTCATTCATAATCATACCAAGTCCATCTACTGCGTAAAGCCATGCATTTGACTTTGAACGCATCCATGAATTAATATTTCATTCATTGAGACTCATTTCGATAATTAATCCACATCATCGAATCATCCCCGCACTACGTGCCAAGGATATTCATTAGTATCACGACCACAAATTATCCATGACACTACTACCAAAGATAATTGTGTATTCATTAAGATCACGACCACAAATTATCCATGCACTACTACCAAAGATAATTGTGTATTCATTTACTGTTATGATTATACCGAATAATCCGTGGTCATAATCATACCAAGTCCATCTATGCACTACGCGCCACGTATTTACTTTCTTTCAACATAATATAAACACGAGGATAATGATATAAAGAATCAATCAAATGAGATAAAGGATAAATATTAAACATTTATAATATAATTTATCCAGATTCAAGAATATCCCCATGTTATCAATCATTTAATAATCTCATAATCTAATAACATTAATATTATAACAATATTTTAATCACTTCTTAAATTTATAAACAATTTATCTTAATTGTTTACACTTTACCATATAATGCATTTAATCATTCAAAATGTCATACTCATAAGATATCATCACCAATTATCAAATCTCTCAAAAATATGCATATACTCTATATAGGATTCTCTAGCCATAAAATCCTATTTTCAACTTTTATTCTTTCACATAACATATTTAACTCATATGTTCAGTAATTAAACTATTTTCATGAAAATACCAAATCAGCCCCAAAAATATTTCTTTTCTGGGATTTAGCATAATATAGTCCCATAATGAAAATATATTTTTCTCGAATTTTAAAATTCATTTACTATTTTTAAAAATTAATTTCCACTTAATTCCTTAAGAAATTAGCTACCTCAAGTTTAACTCCAAAATTCCCAAATCTTGGCAGGACCTTACACATGTTAACGTGAGCTTCCAGTTTAAATTTTCATGGTCATCGGAGTTATAGAACTCCGGTTATAGCGTTTTTTTAAAAACCTAAATATTGAAATAGTCATAACTTGCTCATTTTAAGTCAGAATGAGCTCATTTTTGGACAGGAGGTACTTTATACCATATACTTTCATGTCCCAAAAGCCCAGAATTTTTCTCATAATTTAAGTGGCCGAAACAGCCTCTCTAAAATCATGGCAGAAGCTTTTTCGATTTTTGCAGCTTTGCACTCCTTTGCTAAAATCAGTCCACACAAAAATCTACAACACCTTTTCCAGTAATTCCACTTGGATTAGTTAGGTAACTCATAGATCTAACTCTAGGACTTGACCACATTCAAAAATTCAAAATATAATAGGAGATATGGTTAATTGAATTTCATGTTACGCTTTTCACTAAAATCTGATTTTCAACTCTTTGTGATTTCTAAGAAACTTTCATGTTTTCACATACTAACCAACATAACTCATCATAAAACTTACTAATACTTCATATACCCATGATTTTTATTAGTTCTATACTTTTATTATGACTTTCATCATAATCCACGTAAACAGATCATTTTAGTTGAAGAAATATTTGAGGTTTAAGAAATGGGTTTTGTCTTTGGGTCAATACAAAATTCGATTTCACGCTCTAGGGTAGGCTAGGAAGTCTTCAAGAATACGCCAAAGAAATTTATTAATGATAGAAATATCATTCAAAATCATTATTTCGGTCCAAGACTTGGATAAGACGTCACATTAATACCAACTGTGACTTCTATCCCTTAACTGATATAAGACCTCACAATGATACCTATCAACTTGCCATCTTGATCATGACGTCGCTTACGAAAGTCCGCTTCGTGCATTCCACACAAGGAAGTCAACAACGAAAAGGATCGGGCTCTTTACTTATGGCTTGATATAACAAAGTGATTAACTTTAGGATTTGGTTACTTTGAATTAGTGATAACAGGTTGGTTAGGAATATGAAAGCTAACAACCTTACAAAAAGAATAATGAGTAGTTAATCAATCGTTTTAAAAATTACCTCAAAGGCAAGTATTTTCAAAGAGATAAGATAGATAGGCAACGTAGCGTGAAAGTGTTTATTTGAAACAACAAGATTAATAAGCGATTGAGGTAACGAAGGTTTCTCCCAACGAAGTTTCAATAGATAAATCAAAGTCTAATTTCTCCGGAGTCAAATTTAAACGTTGAACGCAAGCAAGAGAGATAAAAGAATGGGTAGAACCGGTATCTAATAAGGTATAGACTTCGCAAGAATTTATAATTAACTAACCCGCAACTAACTTCGTTAAAGTTACCCACTTTTGAGAAGTCACGAAAAACGCTTCTTCCCGAAACCACCGACTTTGTTTTGTTCAGATTCGCCTTTGGTGCCACTATCGCAAATGGACTTGACTTCACTTTATACGACAAAATCGAGCTAAATGACCTTCTCTTCTTGAAATTTCCACTTCTATTATCTTTGCCATGATTACCACCGAAGTGGTTACCATTCTTAGCATGATAATTTTCCCCACGATGGTTATCATTGTTCTGATAGCCGTTGCCACCAGTATGATTATTATCATGTTGTTGGTCGTTACCTTTTGTTTGAGGTAAATCAACACTCTCATGTGCTTCATTGCTTATTTCAGCATTTTCAGATGCCATTCTCAAACACTGTCACAAAACAAGGGTTAATTGACATGTAACAAATTATCCCTATATTCTGACCGACCAATCAAATACCAAATAAACTTAGGTAGGTCATACTAGCGAAGGAATTCCCCGTCTCTCCCCTCCTAGTTCTTATCTCGCATCTTAGCCAGGGATCATATCCCTAAGCTCTGATACCAACTGTGACGCCCCCAAAATTAGGTATACGTCACCCATCTTGGGTCGCCACTTACATGGTACATAAATTCAAATACAACTTACTAACCTAACTGTCGTGTACAATACGACATAAACTGTGAGTTTGAATACAAATATTGTCTACTAGATATTATACAAACTCAAAAGGAGTCCTCATTACAACTATTATCACACTATATCACAGAATAGTGAGGACTACTAATGCTATCCTCTGGACCATTACTTCGTTCCCCGAGGCTCGTCAAATTTATGTTCTCATTTCAAGAGAAACGGTGAAAGAAAGGGTGAGCTCAACTAGCCCAATGAAATATTATGACTAAGATAATGCGAATAAATTATCATTAGCCTTGACAATTGTTAAGCGATAAAATACAATAGACAACCGGTTTAAGCTGCGGTGAATATGCAATCCATTAAAAGAGTCAAGTAGAGAATAAAATCTACTATCTTTTAGGTTTTAAAAGGTTTTTATCAATTTTTATCGCTGAGACTCAGCTTAATAAATAAACCACCACATCTAATCATCCCTGTACCACGATCAAGGATTTTCATCAAGTTATCAATGGTCATGACTATACCGAATCACCCCTGGTCATAATCATACCAAAAACTATCCATCACTGCATTACAGGCCACTGAGAACTTTTGTCACATCATTTATATCAAGTCATGATTATACCGATTGATCCTCAATCATAATCATACTAAGTTCATCTATGCATGCGTAAGCGAAAGATAACATAATATAACATGAGGATGATGACAATGACATAATAATTCAATAAAACAAATTCAAGAATTATTTAATCCATGAATTATTAACGTCCAAATTGTCAACATAATACTGCTTTTAGTAGAGTAAAATTCAAGAATGATCGAAGAAGAATATTTCCATGAGAAGATCTTTGGATGAAACGCAAATATCAAGGATATTCTACTAATTTCATGGAGTATAAAGTCAAAGTTTTAACCAACCGAGTATAATAAAGAATGGAATAACAAAAGAAATCACCATGCATGCGGATTGCCGCGTATGCAGGTTATTCCAACAGAATAATAATAATCGGAACCAGTCGTGTGAAATTCACACCGGCGTGATGTTCCAACGAGAATAATAAAGATGGAACTGATCCTGTGTAAAACACACGAGATAGGATATTCCAATGTAATGATAAAGATTTTAACCAATTAGTCCTGTAAAACACACGCAGTGATGATGTCCAATGAGAATAATAAAAAGCGGAACCAGTCCTGGTGTAAAACACATGCATGGATGTTCCAAATGTAATAATAGAAGAATGTCACCAAGTATAGGGTAAACCATGCATACAAAAGTTATTCCAATGTAACAAATAAGAATGGAATAACATAAGGATTTCACCAAGTATAGGGTATCCATGGCGTATCAAGAGTTATGTATAGGGTATGCCACTTTTTACAAAAGTTATTCCAATGTAATAATAATAGTGAATGGAATAACGAGAAGTTCTCTTGAAGAAAGAATAACACCCACCCTTACCGTAAAAAGAATCTGAATATAGAAGTAGTGAGTAAGCAGAATACTCTTCTTCTTTCTATAATTTTCTCTATAGCTTCTCTCTATAATTTCTCTCTCTGAGAGTTTCAATGAATTAAATAAGAAAATAATGAAGGAATGAGCTTCTATTTATAGGAAAATGGAATGCATAAGAATTAATCCATGAACGGTCCAGATTGATTTACTTTAATCGACGGTCCATATTTAAAGAAAAATCTTTTAAATAAAATATAATATATTCTATTTATATAAAAACATTTTACTATCTGCAAACACTATGCAATACTATGCAAAACACTATGCAAAATACTATGCAACACTACGTCGTAATAAAATATAATATATTCTATTTATAGAATAACTTTAATAAAGTATTCTATTTTATATAAAAGATGTTTCGCTTTTATTACGTTAATAATACTTTAATAAAACAAAACGTCATTATCGCTATAATAATTCATATTATTAATCGACAATGGAAATCAAACCGAGTGACTTCTCACATAAATCGATAATCAATAATCAATACCTTATATGCAACCACACGACATCGCATTTCTTTCTTCTACCAGAGTAGTTCAACAAGATCAACCAGTAAAACTTCCGCCGTTATTTTAATAAAATATTTTTGTCATTTTCTCAATCCGAATAATAATTACATTGTAGGGGTCCACCAATGATTGAGTAGTTGTTACGAATATTCCTCGCTAAACCTAATATTCCCCGACCAATCGAATATAATATAACCACTGCATACTTTGCAAAATTTATAAATACTACCCACAACTATAATATTATCTCAAATTCACACCATAATATAAAAAAATTATTTTGACAAAATTTAAATCTTTATTAATAAAATCTGGGGTCTCACAGTTATAATTTTATTATTTTACCTTTAATTAATATTGCGTCTTTTTTCTCCTGAATCTGATAATAGTGGTGGGGAAGGAAGGGTAGAGAGGAAAAACAAATGTCAAAATATTCTTGGAATTGTAGAACGTCAGATATTTTGGGAAAAAATAATACCCTAAAACGTCTATTATTTTGGGATGGAGGGAGTATTCTATATAGGGTATACTGTATATACATATTTTGAAAATTTTAAATTAATAAGTAAACAATAAGATAAACTTTTTTTTTTGTATATTTAATATATCAAACAACTTTTTAAATATTTATTAATGTATTTAATTATTAAATGCATAAGTTTTTAATTTAATACTCTCCATTTTAAAATAGAGGAAGTATATAATAATTATTTAATATAATATATAATATTTATGTATACGCATATATTTAATATATAATTATGATGTCACTGATTCAATAACGGTTGAACCCAGTGGTCAAATCAGCAACCCATTCATCCGGCAATTATTTCGGTTTGATAACAGATCCGAGTATGAAAACATTGCACAAAAGTTGCATATTAATGTTGTATGGGAGATGGGATGGAAAGGGAAAGTATAGAAAAGGAATGGATGAAAATGGATTATAATTTTCTGTCATGTTTGTGAGTTTTAGAAAGGAAGAGAAACGATGAGAGATTTTATTTTTTTTCCTTGTTTGTGAGTTTATAAGGAGGGAATGGAAGAAAAAATATTTTTATTTTTAAACTACACTATTACTATATTACCCTTACATATTAATATAATAAATTACATGATTTAATTTGAAAGGTTACTTTAGGTAATTTAAAATATTGAACTTTCTCATCATTTTTCATCTCTCCAAATCCTCCCGCTTTTGGAGGAAGTTTTGAGCCAAAAAAGAAATCAATTTTACATCTAAATCTCTTCTCTCACTCCCTAAAAAAACTCACAAACATGAGATTCGGAGGTACAAACAAGTATGACTAATGTATTGCATACCAATAAAAATGTGTAAAACATCTCATTGTAGGTCCCATTTTCTATTTTCTCTTTTTTTTTTATATTATTTATGCATAATTTTTTGTGTATAATTTATATCCATAACATTATTCATAATATAAATATGGAACTATTCGTCTAGGAAATCAAGAGAGTAATATCTCGTCCATTAAAAAAAAGTCAATTTCAATTCGGTGTGTATTTTATGGTTATTGATTCCAAACAAAGTACATGATTTTTACTTGCAATATTTACAAACTCAAAGACCATAAGAGAACACATTTTATTTTCTTAAACAAATAATCTTTTTATTGTTGTAGATGTTACCCTTCTTGTCGAGTGCAGAAAGTACTTAAAACACAGAAGAAAGAAAAAAACACTCCCATTTCAGGAAAATCTAAGGTAAAGTAACGATGAAAAAAATATATATAGGAATTGATATTTTTGCATGATTTTTTTAAATGAATTTTATTTTTATGTAAAAGAGACTCATATAAAAATATTATTTTAATATATGAAAGATGATCAATTCCCTATATATATTACGTACTGATAAGAGATACAAAGTGAGATATTCATGTTGTGAAGTAGGACAATATATATAATTAGGTCAATGTCCACAAAATAAGTCATGATCAAACGAATTGAAACTTGAGGTTGAGCGTGCGGGAGTTTCCCTGAAAGGCTGCATACTTATAAGTAAGTGTTGTTGGTGAAAATGTGGACCAATCAGAAATAGACTAAATCCAACCGTATCAAGTAGGTACGGTGTTAGGGTTTTTGTTGTTTCCTCCTATAGATTCTCTTTGGAAGAATCCAACTGTGTTCAAGCACCCACCAAGTAATTGGAGTCTGGAGACACCTGATGACCTGATACCACTTGGTCTCTCTCTAAGCTAGCTAGCTAGCTGCTACCCTACTTGAATAAGTATTATATATATAGCTTCTCTGGGATGTGGATCCTAGATAGTTTAAATTGAGGTACCATTTAAACAATTTTATAAAAATGAGTTGCATATCCATGCATGCATGCATGTGTATTTACATAACAAAAATTATTTAAAATGCAACTCATATATGGGGGTAGAATGAGTTGCCATCAATACATTGTATAATTGTGGCCGGTATAGAATCAACTGTGATAATTATTTAATTACTGGTAAAATTTCTATGTTAACTATGCTAAATTTAATTTTTTATGTGAAAGTTTATTTTATATACAACATATATCAATGATGACGGTCGATTACTGTTTAAATCAATCTTGTAGCAAAATTACCAAGACGTTTCGTAACAAAGATAAGTTTTTCCTACGTTCTCCCTCATCAGTATAATAGACCAAAAAATTTTACTTCCGAGGTCAAGTTTTTTAAAATAAGACATATTTCAAAAATCATAATTAATATATTTTTAAATTTATCATCATAATTACATTATTATATCGTAACTATTAAATTAAAAACTCAATAATTTTAATAGTAAACATGAAGCATAATTAGATTTTTAAAATTTATAGTTTACAAATAGAATTCGACCAAAAGTATTGCCGACTGCACAATTTCGTCGCTATTGTTGTCAATAGAATAGCGACTGATCGTGGAAGCTAATACCATCAGCACCCTATGTCGTCGTTAGTGCCGTCGCTATAGCATGACTTCCAGTCAAAAAATTGCTCGGGGGCTTGGTGCCAAAACCACCGACCATTTGGCTTCCAACAGCGATGAACACGCCGTTGCTATTACTGGCTTACTGCCTCGTCAACTATTGAACAAAAAATCATCAGCGATCGCAACTAACGGTCGTTGTTCTTAAATTCTAAACCTACTCAGGCGCTGCACAACAGCTCAAGAATGAAAGGAAATAGAAAGATAGAAAGAAAGAAAGAAAGAAAGAAAGAAAGAGGAAATTAAAAGAGAGAAAGAGGCTAGATAGGGTCTCCACCCCCGCACCCACCACCCACCTTCGGAGATAGTGCCACCGTCAGAGCTACACCACCGCCAGAGCCGCACTGTCCACCGTCGGAGATACTGTCACTCTAGGTCACTTTCATTCTTATTTTTTCTCTAACATACACTTGAATATACATAGGCAAGGGAGTAGTTAGCATGAAGTGAACTTCTTGATAATTTCACTTCACGATAATACATCTGATCTTGACATTGCATGACAGAAGAGATAAACATCTCGTGCAGATCAACAACATCAGAATGAGTATGAAGTGAACTTACATGAAGTTCACTTCATGGTAACCGGATCCCATAAGTAATTATACGTTTAGTAGTTGATTATTAATTTAGTCATACACGTTAATTGGACGACATTGGTTTTTTGTTACTTATTTTCAGGATTATCTTTTGAGAAGAAAAGTTGATCCTACGAAGTTTGGAGATTCATTCTTGGTGTTTGATATTTGTTTGTTTTAAAATTCGAGGACAAATTTTTTCTAAACTAGTTTATATACATTAATTGTTAGGATTTATATTAAGATTTTTATTTATTTTGTTTAATTTAGAATTTGGGAAAATTGAAAATGAAGTTTTAATATAATGAGGCTGCATTAATACATTTTATTAAGAATACAAATAGGTACCATATAAATAAAACAAATTTTACAAAGGTCTTAGGGGCGGCCCCATTGCCCCGCCCCCAGTGTAGGGTTGCTCTAGCCCCTAGTTCCTCTCTTGATTCCTTCTTCAGGTCTTCTCTAGTTCTCTTCAGCTCGATCTTAGAATTAAAATATAATTATATAAATGTAAGAAAAATAAAATAATAGTCGATATAGGTAGGTATGAGTCATTATGACTTGTTGTGGCACTAGAGAGATTATTCTTATAATTATGGTTTAAAAAAAAAATTTACATTATATCGATCGTTAATACCTGCACCGGACGCCCCCCCCAAAATTTGGGGCGGACCATGGCCTCACCCGGATTTTTATTTTGTTTAACTAGTACGTAGTTAAACAACAATTTCTTAATTCACCAAGTCCTTTAGCAATGAATTTATTTTGCTTTCCCAAACAAGTTTTAGGTGCTTAATTAGTCCTTATTTATATCTTTTAATTTTCCAATCTACCACACATTCACTCTAGTACTAGACTCTCTCCATCCATGGACGGATCCCGACTTGTTAATTTTTTTCAAATTGAATTGCATTGTTGGATCTGCTCGTATCTCCACCACCCTAACTTATTGTTTATTTTTTATATTGATAAAATATTATTTATTATTTTAATTATTTATTTTAAAAAAACAAAAAAAAACCCATATTTTAAGCAGGTCCGAAAATCCGGACCTGATCCCCATTATTTATATATATATAATATATATATATATATATCATCATCACTCTTTATTAATTTAATTAATAATTCAATTTAATGTGAAATTTTGTGATTTAAAAGTGTATGATAAAATAAAAATTGACATTTTAAATTTAGTGTATATGGTTGGTTCCGACGCATTACTCCTAGTAGCTAGGGAGATTAAAAAGAATATAAAGGTGGTCCTTTATACCATCCAATAATATGTATTCATCCCACAGTCTTTCACAGAATCGTACGTCGGCCTTTATTGATCAGTACTCTGTCTTTGCGCTAGACCAGTCCAGTCTACTTTTCAGAAAGGTAAAGTACTCCTTCAACCCATAAAAGATAGATGCCATTATGTCTCCCCATGCAAGAAACTGGATCCACTAATGCTAGATGTACATAAAAGATATTATATTTTTCTTGATAACCCTTAATTCATGCAAAAATATGTCTTTCAAGATTATTGATTGTATAATTATCAAAATAAAAATGATTTATATATTGATAAATTTCATAACGAAATTAGATTATAATTAATGTAAAATTTTAAGCATTACATAGAATTAATAAATTAGTACGGGTCTTTCATACGTCGAAATTTATTATATTGATATAAATTTGTCCTCAAATATAGTAAAACTCTTATCAAATATAATACTAATGTAAAAAGTGATGAGTAGTAAATGTATAATTATTGGGAAAATTATATTTTGAACTCGAGAGTATAATCAAAGCGGAGATATACTTGGCTAAATGGCTAGTATTAATAAATAAATGCATAAATACTTAGTAAAAGAAGACATCAAGTGTCAAAAAGAATCCTATTCCACTCTTATACTCCATATATATATATATATATATATATATATATATATATGTGTGTGTGTGTGTGTGTGTGTGTGTGTGTGTGTGTGATTTAAGTAGCTATTGTCGTGCATTTCAAAACAATTACGTAGAAATGCATGGGTTCCAAGCACAAAATACAGATTCCTATTTATAAAATTTATAAATTTTAAAGATATATTTTTATTTTAACTGATAACCTTACAACTAATAAATATTTAATTTAGTAATGATCGCGTAATGATTAATACTAGCTAGAGTACTGTGTTATTTTATACCATTATTATTATTATTATTATTATTATTATTATTATTATTATTATGCATGGTAAGAAAAAGAAATTAAACGTGAGTTTTTGAAAATGGTAAAGGCAGGCTGAGACAGAATCTATTAGAGGACGATGATAAGAGATACAAAGTGAGATATTTATGTTGTGGAGTACTACTATTTTAGTCATGATCAAACGAGTTGAAACCTGAGGCTGAGCGTGCGGGAGTTTCCCTGACAGGCTGCATGTTGCTACTTATAAGTAGTAAAATGTCGGTAAAAATATGGCCGGACCAATCACAAATAGACAAAATCCTACCCTATCAAGTAGGTATAAGGTTTTTTTCTTGTTTCCTCTTATGGCTTCTCTTTCGAAACATCCAATTGTGTTCAAGCACCCAACACCTTGGAGATACCAGATTTTACATGTTAATGAAAAGTTTTTTTAAAAAAATAATAATAAATAAATTGTGTTTTTGCATATCTGAGAATTATAATTATATAATATTTCTGTAATATTAAAAGCCATTAAAATACAATTATTATGTTTAAGCAATTTATTTTTAAAAACTAGATTAGTAAGCTTCTTTCTTATAAAATTTGTACTTTTTTTAATTTATATATTATGTGGAAATACTTATATATGCAGAGATAAACTATAAAATAGTAGATAATATTTAGTAGGTCCATTATTTCCCACAAATGATTTTCAAATTATAGTATACATGCACGTATGTATAACATAAGAATAAAAAATTATATGGGTGAAGTTGACACCAAACTGGATCCATAACATAATTACATACAGATAAATTGCTATCTACTGTTTAATACTTATATGTGCAGCCATAAATTGCTGAATTGTTTAATACTTGTATTATATGAAAATATATACTTATATATGCATATATAAATTTCTGAACCGTTTAATGAATTGGAAAGTTATGGTGACTCTTATTATGGGAGCAAGGGAAATAAGTGAGTGGTTAACATTAGTCAATTAATCAATACGGTATCGACACGTAAGCGCTCTCTCTGCGTGTCAGCATCTCCCGTTTACGTGTTAGCACTATATTGATCACATGACAAACTTATCATGAAGTTAACTTTATGGTAACCGGATCCGGAAAATAGATACCAAGCAATCCTTTTATTTATGTATAATGTTCAACGGGCCCCACATCACCTCATATAAATTATAGACGTTTTGTGATAATAAGTTTTAGGAAACTGATATTTTTACTTTTTGATATTTTCACATAAAAAATATCACTATATATCATACAACTTAGCGACACTTTTCATGTGAAAATATTAATTTCCTAAGTTTTACTCTATTTTTCACAAATAAAATAGAACACTCTCATAGTCTCTAATTTTTTTTAAACTTCTTTTAGTATTAAAAGAATAATAATAAAACATACCTAATTAAATCTAATATAAACTTCTTCTTTTCCTATTATTTTTTCATTGGAGTCCAAAATCATGAAATGATTTATCACCTAATGTAGAATAAAATTATAATTTATTAAAAAAGAAATTCATCAATTAAACAAACAAAGACGAAACTAATTGATATCTAAACCTAATAGCTAGAAGTCTCCCATATTTTCTTACGTAAGTCTCTTAAATAATCTTCGCACACAAGTAACAAGTCTTTGGTCAAGAACAAGAAAATAATTGCTCAACTCAATTCATTCCCTAAGTTACATTGTAAGCCTCCTACTACTCTCCATTCATATATGTGTATGTATATTTGAAAATAATTATATTCTTATAATTTTCATGTTATTTTATTTAATCCCAATAAAATATCCTAGCATACTAATTGGGTATCTTTAGGCTTGGCGTGCCCAAAAATTACACATACTTAACTATTAATTTGGGATATTAGGTCCAAACCTTATAATCCACAATATTATCTTAATCGGTAGACTTGAGAGCCGCTTTAAAGTGTCACGAGCTGTTGATCGGCGATACCATGTTGGGTATACATGAAGACCAAACATTAATTTATTATTTTATTATTATTATTATTATTATTATTATTATTATTATTATTATTATTAGTTTTATTATTTTTGGTTTAAAAAATTACCCTTTTTCATTTAATTTTTTGAAGATATTTTGGGTCATTTGAAGAATACCAAAACACTACAAAAAAATAAATCATAGCCGACAGACATGTTCGTCGGAAATGACCTTGTGTCTATCGGCATTGACCTCATTTTCGACTGACAAGTTTGTCGTCCGTTCTGTCGTCCCGTGTCCCCATCAACAATTGAGGTTATTGCTGACAGACGAGTGACATTTCGTCAATATTGACTCATCGGCGATGGATAGTCCGTCGCCAAGGACTCTTTTAATAATTAAATTAAAAGAGTCATTGGCGACGGTCTATCCATCGCTAATGAGGGTATGTCGTCGACATTGACTTAATATTTTATTAATTAAGTTAAATAGCCATTTTCGACAAGTCTGACGACTATGACATTGTTCGTCAAGAATAAAATCTTAAAAAATAATATTTATTTTTAAAATTTGCAAAACCCTTCTGTTTTTTAGATATACATAATTGTATATATTATAAACTAAAAACAACAATAGTTCTTCACTATCGCATACCAATAACCACCAAATTTTATAACCAATCATCAATACGTACAAAATGTAATAACGTATATATATAAACCCAAAAAATAAATAGATACTATATATAAAATGTAATAATTGTATAACCCAAAAACTAGCTAAATACATAAAACTATATATATATATATATATATAAAACATAATCTATACGCCTAATCATTATTGTCATCGGCAGACAAATGAATATCGTCCATCGTGCCACTGTCCTTCCATCATCGGCATCGCTTCTGCGGTCCTCGTCAACGCCGCCTCCACTATCCTCGCCATCACTGTCGCCTCCACCGTCCTTGCCATCGATGCCGGCTCCATTCCCGTCGTGAGGCTCATTTATAACACCCTACAAAATTAAAATATTAATTACATATAATTAACAAATGTAACCATATTTAAATAATTTTTATGTTTTTTTATATAAGTTAGGCAAATGAATTTTTTACTAGGTCATCAAGACACCAAATTGAGTCACGTAAGTTGTCACGTGTTTAAAAATGTAAGAGGTGTTTCGCTTATGGATATAAGTTAGGCAAATGAGCTTCTATCACGAATACCGAGTCTTCGAAGTGAGTTCGTAAGTTGTCACATGTTTGAAATATGTAAGAGGCACTTCGCCTATGGTTTTGCATTGTTTTGACGCCCGAGGTCCATTTTTCGTCTGTGTTAAAAAAAATTCTAAGTTTTTTTTATATAAGTTAGGCAAACAAGCTTTTAACTCGGTCACCGAGATTCCGAATCAAGTCTTGTAAGTTGTCACGTATTTAAAATATGTAAGAGGTGGTTCGCCTATGATTTCGCGTCATTTCGACGTCCGGGCCCATTTGGTTTATATATGTTTTCACAAAAATTCAAATATTTTTTATATAAGTTAGGCAAACGAACTTCTAACTCGGCCATTGAAACTCTGGATCAAGTCCCGTAAGTTGTCACATTTTTTAAATACGTAAGAAGTGTTTTGCTTATGATTTCACATCGTTTCGAAGCTCGGGGATCGTTTAGGTCTATGTTTTCAAAAAAATTCTAAGTTTTTATTATATAAATTAGGCAAATGAGCTTCTAACTCAGCCACCGAGACTCTTAATCGAGTCTCGAAAGTTGTTATGTGTTTGAACGCCTATGGTTTTGCGTCATTTTGACGCTCAGGACCCGTTTTGATTTATGTTTTCAAGATTTTCTAAGTTTTTGTTATATAAGTTAGGCAAACGAGCTTCTAACTTGGCCAATGAGACTTCGAATTTAGTCCTGTATGTTGTCATGTGTTTAAAATATATTAAAAGTGTTTCACCTATGATTTCGCATCATTTCAAAACTAGGGGCTCGTTTTGGTCTACAGTTCAAAAAAATTTCATGATTTTTTATATAAGTTAGAAAAACGAATTTTTATATGTTTTTAAGAATTTATGTAATTAATTACATATAAAATTAGAAACTATATAATTAAAGACATACATTAGTATTTTCATTTACCTCCGAATATGTGGGGGAAAGAGGTTCGCAAATACAACCATGCACATGCACTCGAACGGCCTCCTGCTATACTAGACCCAAGAGCTCATCTCGCGAACTTGGATTTATCGAACCGTGAATGACCTCCTGAGCTAGCTGGTAAATACGCTGGCGTGATCAGACTTGCTCAAATGCAAAATTTAAAATTAAATTGTTCAACCCCATTATCGTACTCAAAGCTAAGATCACTCTTATCGGTGTCTACCCTACGTTCCATCCAACTTCGATCAACAGACATATTAGAACTATAGGCTTGTATATATGTGAAAAAAAACAAAACACAATTAAATAAACAGTTAATGTATATACATGAATAGGAGTTTCCTAACTTCATTTCCATTCTAACATGTCAGACTTTTATCCCATTCCTGGATGTGTCACCCCGACCCATTGATGCCAACAACTTGAACACATATTTATATTTTAAGAAATTTCAAAAGTGCCTCCCCATGATCTTCAAGTACACGGAATAATATTCAAGTACACGAAATAAACTAACATATTGTAGTCTAAATATGCACCCGAAGAACATCAAGATATAGTGTAAAACCTCAACTTTTATGAATAAAAATTTAATTTTTCTCTAAATATTATTTTTGAATAATAAGGTGTGGATTTGATATAATGTTATAGTTGTGGGTAATATTTACAAATTTTGCAAATGTCTAGAAAGTTTTGTCGAGGAAAGGGGTTTGGTCACCTAATTGCGCGCCATTAAGGAGAAGTCCTTATCGGAAAGCATCCTCTTTCTTGGGAATGATCTGGTTGTTAATATTACGAGTTATAATATTAATGATGAATAAATATTGTTAAAAATATGTTTAGTGAAGCCAAGTGAATTGAGATAAATAGAGAGGATTTTTATGAAATATTTATTGTAAGTTTGACTTATTACATGGACCCCAACTTACTCATTTTTTAAAATCATCGAAAGAAAATTATCTCAGTTTTATTTTATTACTTATATATATATATATATATATATATATATATACACGGTCCGGATCTTAAGCTCACCCCTTATTTAGCTCACCTTGCTCACCCCCCTTTAACGATTTTGACCAAGCGACGATTAGGTCCGTCATTATATATAGAAACCGCTCGTCTTAGCTTTTAGCGACGATAAATATATAATATAGCGACGGACAAAACACGAACGATGGTTCTATATATAGCGACCGGATAGAATCGTTGCCGTTCATTCTGCTAAAGGGGTGAGCAAGTGAGCTAAATAAGGTGAACTTAAGATCCGCATCAGATATATATATATATATATATATATATATATATATATATGAGTTTTGTTTTTTATATAAAATAGAATATATTATATTTTATTGTTATATAGTGTTTGTATAATCTTTGCGTAGTCAAAAGATAGTAAAATCAATTTTTTTAAAAAGTTTGATAGAAATCTCAGTAAATCCTTTCTTCGTGCTCCGTGATTTTCTAAATTCAAATAGTGTCATGCCATTCCCCTATAAATAGGATGCTCAGTTAAGAAATAAAAATTACAACAGAATCAGATAATTCTTCTTCTATAATATTGAGCGTATTTCTTTTAAATTTAAGGAAGCTTTGAGTGTAAAAAATAACGCAATTTTTTTTCAAGAATATCTCCGCTATACCAGTCGAAATTGTATGTTTTTTTAAGGTAATGGGTATTATTTATTTCATATTCTCTTATGATATTATTTTTTGTATTCGTAAGGAATTTTATTTTCGTTCAATATTCGTAAGGAATATTATTTTCATTCAATATTTGTATGGAATATTATCTTCATTCAATATTCAGTAGGAATATTATTTTTGTTCAATAGTTGTAAGAGATATTATTTTTGTTCAATACTCGTAATAAATAATATTTTCTTTCATACTCTTGTAGTAATATTATTTCGTTTCATATAATCCTAATTATGCACTTATGTTGATAAGTATTGCTTCTATAATCCTTGAAATTAGTAGAATATCCTTAAAATTTGAGCATCATCTAGTATCATTTTAAAAGGATATATTTTTTATGAACATTCTTGTTAAATTTTAATCTTTTCATGCCGAGGTACTATTCATGAAGTACTATTCACCCGGGGTACTATTGATGACAAAAATTGATTTCTTTTCTATCCAAATTATTTTTGATACATGAATATTGTTCTTGAATTTTACTCCACAAAGCAGTTATCATGTTGACAATTTGGACATTCTTGAATTCTGGATAAATTGAATTATAAATCTTTAAAATTTATCCTTGATCTCGTTTGATTGAATTCTTATATCATTGTCATCATCTTTCATGCTTATATTGTGATGAAAGTCATCTTTGGCCCGTAGTGCATAGATGGACTATTGATTAGTATGATTATGACCAGGAATTATGTATCGGTATAATCATGACCTATAATGTTACAAATGTGACGCCCCCAAAATAGGTATACATCACCCATCTTGAGTCGCCAAATACATGGTACAAAATTCAACTACAACTTAATTATACAACGATGCGGTATAAAATACGACAAAAAACATATGTTGTGAGTTTTAATACAAATATTGTCATCTAGATAATATCCACACTCAATTGAGTCCTCATTATATTTATTATCACACTATTTAACAGAATAGTGACGACTACTAATGCTATTATCTGGACCGTCACTCCGTTCCCCGACTAGTCCCTGCTACGTTCTCATTTTCTAAGAAGAACAATGAAAGTAAAAGGGTGAGCTCAACTAGCCCAGTAAGAAATATTATGACTAAGATAATATAGAATAAATTATCGTTAGCCTTCAACAGTGTTAAACTGATACAATATAACAAACATCAAGTTTAAGCTGCGGTGAACAAAGCAATCCATTAAAAGAGTCAAGTAGAGAATAAAATCTACTATCTTTTATGATTTAAAAGGTTTTCATCACTTTTATCATTTGGGACTCGACAAATAAATAATCCACATCATCCCTGCACTACGGCCAAGGATATTCATTAGTATCACAACCACAAATTATCTATGCACTACGGGCCAAGGATATTCGTGTATTCATCAATGGTCATGATCATGCCAACAACTGTCCATCAATGCACTACGGGCCAATAAGGACTTTTACCACATCATTTGTAACATTACGGTCATGATTATACCGAATAATCCCTGGTCATAATCATACCAAGTCCATCTATGCACAATAAAGCCATGATTTGACTTTCATCATAATATAAGCATGAGGAAGATGACAATGATATAAGAATCCAATAAAACAAGTTCAAGAATTAATTTATCCAAAATTCAATAACGTCCAAATTGTCAACATGATACTGCTTTGTAGAGTAAAATTCAAGAATGCTCAGAAGAATATTTCCATGAAAAGATACTTCGGATGAAGCGCGAAATATCAAAGATATTCCACTAATTTTATGGAGTATAGAAGTCAAAACTTTAACCAACCGAGTATAATAAAAAATGGAATAACAAAAGAAATCACCGGGCATGCGATAGATCGCACGTATGTGTTATTCCAATGAAATAATAAATAACGAGAACTAGGTCGTGCGTAACGCATTGCGAGATAGGATATTCAAATGTAATAATAAATAACGGAACCCGTGTCGAAGCGAAATTACGGCGACGGGATATTCCAACGAGAATAATAAATAACGGAACCGAGCATGAGCGGGATGTTCCAAATGAATAATAAAGAATGGAATAACGAAAGAATTTCACTATATATGCGGTACTTGGCATGAGGTATGAGTTATTCCAACATAATGATAAAGAATGGAATAACAAAGAGAATTTCACCAAGTATGCGGTATTTGCCATGTATGATTGTGTTATTCAACATAATAACAAAGAATGGAATAATGTAAGTTCTCTTCATGAAGACGAAAGAAAGAAATAATACCCTTTACCTTAGAACAAAGCTGGATATAGGAGTAGTGAAGTAGCGAAATACTTTTCTTCTTTTTCTCTATAGTTTCTCTCTAGAGTTTCAGTGAATTCGTAAGAAATAATGAAGGAATGAGCTTCTATTTATAGGAGAATGGACTGAATAGTAACTAATTCTTGAACGGTCTAGATTGATTTACTTTTAAACGGACGGTCCAAAATGGTTTACTATAAAATATTCTAATAAAACAAAATCTTTTAAATAAAATATAATATATTCTATTTATAATCCAATAAAACGAATAACTTTATAAAAGTATTCTGTTTTATATTAAAAGCTTTTCTGTTTTATGACATTAATAATACTAATAAAACAAAACTTCATCATCATTATTATAATTCACACTATTAATCGACCAGGTCATTCTCAGGAAAGAGGGGGCTTTCCAATAAGGATTTCTCCCTATTGACGCGTAATTAGGTGACCAAACCTCTCCTTGGCAGAACTTCTAGACATCGTTAATATTGCAAATAATAATATTAATAACTTCGTTGTCTTAATTATTGATTTAATAATATATAAAATATGGACAATAATTGAATCAATGGACGTGAGATACTATGCAACAATTACTGAAGCAATAATTGAACAAAACTGAGTGACTTCTCACATAAGCATCAATAATCAATACCGTGTGCTACTATGCAATCATGCGTATTCCTGTACTTTTAACACCGGGTGTTTCAACAGTTAACGATAAAACTTCCGCCGTTATTTTCATAAAATATTTTTGTCGTTTTATCAATCCGACAATAATTCTGTTGTGGAGTCCACCAATGATTGTGTCGTCGTACGAATATTCCCCGACTAATCAAATATTATATAACAACTTGTACACTTTACAAAATTTATAACTATTACCCACAACTATAACATTATATCAAATTCATTCCATAATATTCAAAAATAATAATTATAGAAAATTCATCTTTATTCATAAAAGTTGGGGTCTTACAATCTCCCCTTCTTATGAAATTTTGCCCTCTAAATTAGGGTACGTACCTGGTATGTCGAAGAGGTAAGGATACCTTGATTTCATTTCAGATTCTAACTCCCAGGTCATTTCCTCAACATCGTGGTTCCTGCATAAAACTTTGACTTGAGGTATAACCTTGGAGCGTATAATATGTTCCTTCTTATCCAAGATTTGAACAAGAACCTTTTCATACGTTAAATCTTTCGCTATTTCGTCCGGTTCTAACTCAATAATGTGGTTCGGGTCTTTCACATATTTATGTAACATGGATATATAAAAAACGTTATGAACACGAGACATACTTGGCGGTAAAGTGAGTCTATAGGCTACAGTCCCTACTCGATCGAGGATTAAAAATGGGCCAATGAATCGAGGATTGAGCTTTTCTCTCTTTCCAAATCTCGTAACTCCTTTCCATGGAGCAACACATAACAACACATGATCTCCAATATCGAATTTCACGTCCTTTCGATGAAGATCAGCATAACTCTTTTGTTGGTCTTGTGAGGTTTTTATACGTTTTTGGATCGTTTGAATCTTTTCCGTAGTCATACGTACCAATTTTGGTCCCAACAACGTTGCTTTACCCACCTCATCCCAACATACTGGAGAATGACACTTTCTTCCATACAACGCCTAGAATTGAGCCATGTCAATACTTGTTTGATAACTGTTGTTGTAAGAAAACTCCACCAATGGTAAGAACTTATCCCAACTTCCAAGGACACGGAGTCTTAATAAATCTTCAAGAGTTTGAATAGTCCTCTCTGATTGTCTGTCCGTCCGAGGATGATATGCCGAACTAAATCGTAAATCCGTGCCCATAGCTTTTTATAAACTAACCCAAAATCGTGAAGTGAATATTGGGTCTCGATCAGAAACTATGGATACTGGCATACCATGCAGTCTTACAATCTCGTTTATGTATATACGAGCAAGACGTTTAAGTGTATAAGTTTCTCGTATTGGTAAGAAATGAGCAGACTTGGTCAATCTATCAACAATGACCCAAATTGCATCTATGCCTTGAGAAACCTTGGGAAGACCAAAGAATGCTTGAAATCCATGGTAATGTGCTCCCTTCCATTCTGGAATTTCAAGTGGTTCTGATAGACCTTTTGGTACTTGATGCTCGCGTTAACTTCGTTGACAAGTTAAACATCTTGAGATAAACAAATATATCTCCTCTTCGTATTGCCCCACCAAAATGTATGTCGAAGATCATGATACATTTTGGTACTCCCGAGATGGATTGCAAAACGGTGTGTTGTGCGCCTCCATCATGATTTTATACATTAACTTCGGGATCGTTAGGAACACAAAGTCCGGAGTTGACTCAAAGTATTCCTTCTTCATCGATTCTTACTTCGAGGTATAGCACCTTCTTGTATTTTCTTCCTCATACGCATCGCCTCCGGTGCAGTAGCTTGAGCGACTTTAACTTTATCGATTAAAGTCGGTTCTACTCATTATATTTGCCATCATCACGTGGGTCCACAGAGTCTTTATCTCTATCTCCATCCTTTGCAAGTCATACAAAATGGGCCTCTGCATTGACAATATCGCACTCGTACACGTATATGATCTTCTACTCAATGCGTCAGCTACCACGTTTGATTTTTCAGGATGATATTGGATGGTATGATCATAATCTTTCAACAGTCAAAAGCCAGCGTTCTTTGTGCGTGTTGAGTTCCTTTTGAGTGAAGAAATATTTGAGGCTTTTATGATCCGTAAAGATATCCACTTTCTCTCCATACAAGTAATGCCTTCAAATTTTAAGTGCGAAGACAACAGCTGTCAACTCTAGATCACGAGTATGATAATTCCTCTCATATTCTTTGAGTTGTCGAGAGGCATAGGCTATGACTTTCCCATGTTGCATGAGAACACATCCTAACCCTTTGCACAAGCATCACTTGAGAGATGACAAATCCTCCGAGCCGATGGTATTGTTAGAACAGGTGCTGAAATGAGTCTCCTCTTGAGTTCTTGAAAACTCTTCTCACATTCCTCGCTCCAACCAAATTTTGTATCTTTTCGAGTCAGCAGAGTTAGTGGAGTAGCGATTTGAGAAAATCCTTCCACGAATCTCCGATAATAACTAGCTAAACCAAGAAAGCTACGTACTTCGGTCACTGATTTAGGTTGTTCCCAGCTTTGAATTGCTTCAATCTTTGCCGGGTCAACAGATATTCCATGATTTGATACTACGTGCCCAATGAATGCTACTTTCTCAAGCCAAAACTCGCATTTCTTCAACTTGGCATAAAGCTTGTTTTCACGAAGCTTTTGGAGTATCAGCCTCAAGTGTTACTCATAATCTTCATGGCTTTTGGAATATATGAGGATGTCATCAATAAAGACGACCACAAAGTGATCTAAAATTTACTTGAATACTCGGTTCATCATATCGATGAAGGCAGCAGGAGCATTAGTCAATCCAAAAGATATGACTAGGAATTCATAATGCCCGTACCGAGTTCTGAAAGCCGTCTTTGGAATGTCATCGGTTCTAATCTTTAATTGGTGATATCTGGAACGAATATCAATCTTTGAAAAGAATTTGGCGCCTTGCAACTGGTCAAACAGGTCATCGATGCGACGCAACGGATATCTATTTTTGATAGTGACATGGTTCAACTCCCGATAATCAATACAAAGTCGCATACTCCCATCTTTTTTCTTCACGAATAGAACAGGAGCACCCCGAAGAGAAGTACTAGGACGAATAAAGCCAATGTCTAACAATTCTTGCAGTTGGGTATTTAACTCCTGAAGTACAATAGGAGCCATTCGATATGGGGCTTTGAAAATGGGTTTTGTACCGGGTTCAAGGTTGATACAAAATTCAATTTCATGTTCTGGGGGTAGGCCAGGAAGTTCTTCAGGGAATACGTCAGGAAATTTATTAACAATAGAAATATCATTCAAAACTGACGTATTTTTGTTTAGATCCGTGACATGAGCTAAGAAAGCTTGACATCCGTTTTTCAATAAACGAATAGCTTTATGGCTTGAGATGACAGTGATTGATTTTAATGGTTTGGTTGCTTGAATTCACATAATAGGTTGGTTAGGAATATGAAAGCTAACAACCTTATGAAAATAATCAATTTTTGCATGATGAGTAGTTAACCAATCAATCCCTAGAATTACGTCAAATGCAAGTATTTTCAATGAAATAAGATCGACAAGTAATGTGAGGGTACCGATTTGAACCAAACAGGACTTATAAACAGTGGATGTAATGAAGGTTTCTCCCAATGGAGTTTCAACAGATAAGTCAAAATCTAATTTCTCCGGAGTCAAATTTAAACGTTGAGCGCAAGTAGGAGAAATAAAAGAATGGGTAGAACCGATATCAAATAAGGAATAAACTTCGCTAGAGTTTATGATAAGCTTACCCGTGATGACCTCGTTCGGGTTCCTTGCTTTTTGGGAGGTCACGACAAACGCTCTCCCTTGCACTACTGGCTTTGACTTTTCTAGGACGTCCTTTGGTGCCTCCATCCTAACTGAACTTGTCTTTGATGAACGACAAAATCGGGCTAGGTGACCTTCTCTTCCATAATTATAACATGCTTTGGACGACATCGCGCAGTTTGGACTGATGTGTCCCTCCCCTCCGCATTTGAAGCATATGATAGGGGGTCGTTCTCCTTCCTTAACAACAGGAGCTGGTGCTGACGTCTTTCCATTATTGTTGAATCTCCTCTACTTGAAATGTCCATTCTTATTGTTTTGACCATGATTACCACCGAAGTGGTTACCATTTCTAGCATGTTGATTCCCTCCACGCTTATTGTCACCGCTTCGATGACTGCTATCACTAGTATTATCATTTTGTCGGCTGCTTTCTTTTGGTTGGGTTGACTCATTGTCGCGCTCCAATAACTGATCCCTATTAACAACATCTAAATATAAACACAGTTTATGAGAGATAAGATATTGATGTATCTTGGGTTTCAAACCTCTTAGAAACATTCGCGTCATTCTCTCCTTATTATCAACCAAATGGGACGCAAACCGGGACAACTCGACAAACTTGGCTTCGTACTACGACACGGACATGTTGTTTTGCTCCAGCTTGATGAACTCTACCTCTTTCATGTGACGAATACTTTCGAGAAAGTACTTGTCGTTGAACAATTCTTAGAACTTCTCCAAAGTCATCTTCAGTGCGGCAGGTTGAGTACGTTTTACAGATTCCCACGCTCGCAACATGAAGGTGGCAAAGAGAAACTTTTGCTCCTCGGAGCATCCCAAGACATCAAATATCTTGCAGATCTGCTTTATCCACGTCTCCGCCTTAAGTGGTTTTGGCTCTCCAAAAAACTCGTGGTCCTAGTTCCTCGAATCGCTTAGCGGTGATCCGTCAAGAGTTCACCAGTTTCCCTTTGCGATGTTGCATGAATTGCATAAAGCCTCTGAACATTCCATCGTTCATCATTTAGTCAGTGTTGTTGTTTGCCTGAGGATTGTCGCCTTCCTGATGCGCATTATCCTGTTTATTGATCTATGGAGACTCGACGGTCTCCTGTGCTCCATTGCTAATCTCAACATTCTCGGATGCCATTTTCAAATACTGCCACAAAACAAAGGTTAATTGACATGCAATATTTTATCCCTATACTCTGACCGACCAATTAAATGCCAAATAAACTTAGGTAGGTCATACTAGCGAAGGAATTCCCCGTCTCTCCCGTCCTAGTTCTTGTCTCACATCTCAGCCAGGGATCATATCCCTAAGCTTTGATACCAACTGTGACACCCCTAAAATAGGTATACATCACCCATCTTGAGTCACCAAATACATGGTATAAAATTCAAATACAACTTAATTATACAACAGTGGTGTAAAATACGACAAAACATATGCTATGAGTTTTAATACAAATATTGTCATCTAGACAATATCCACACTCAATTGAGTCCTCATTACATTTATTATCACACTATTTAACAGAATAGTGAGAACTACTAATGTTATTATCTGGACCGTCACTCCGTTCCCAGACTAGTCCCGGTTACGTTCTCATTTTCTGAGGAGAACAATGAAAGTAAAAGGGTGAGCTTATCTAGCCCAGTAAGAAATAATATGACTAAGATAATGCAGAATAAATTATCGTTAGCCTTCAACAGTCTTAAACTGATACAATATAACAAACATCAAGTTTAACTGCAGCGTAACAAACAATCCATTAAAAGAGTCAAATAGAGAATAAAATCTACTATGTTTTATGATTTAAAAGGTTTTTCATCACTTTTATCGCTGGGACTTAACTTAATAAATAATCTACATCATCCCTGCACTACGGCCAAGGATATAAATTAGTATCACAACCACAAATTATCCATGCACTACGGGCCAAGGATATTCGTGTATTCATCAATGGCCATGATCATGCCAATAACTGTCCATCAATGCACTACGGGCCAATGAGGACTTTTACCACATCATTTGTAACATTACAATCATGATTATACCAAATAATCCCTGGTCATAATCATACCAAGTCCATCTATGCACAACAGGCCACATATGACTTTCATCATAATATAAACATGAGGATGATGACAATGATATAAGAATCCAATAAAACAAGTTCAAGAATTAATTTATCCAGAATTTAATAACGTCCAAATTGTCAACATGATACTGCTTTGTAGTGTAAAATTCAAGAATGCTCAGAAGAATATTTCCATGAAAAGATACTGGATGAAGCGCAAATATAAAGGATATTCCACTAATTTCATGGAGTATAGAAGTCAGAACTTTAACCAACTAAATATACTAAAGAATGGAATAACAAAAGAAATCACCAGGCATGCGATAGACCGCACATACATGTTATTCTAATAGAATAATAAATAACGGAACCAGGTCATGCGTAACGCATGCATGTGATATATAATAGAATAATAAATAACGGAACCGGTCGGTAAAATTACACCGAAGCGGGATGTTCCAACGAATAATAAATAACGGAACCCGGGTTATGTAAACGCATGCGGACATGATGTTCCAATGTAAATAATAAAGAATGAAATAACGTAAGAATTTCACCATGTATACGGTACTTGATGTAGGCAAAGTTATTCTAACATAATGATAAAGAATGGAATAATGAATAATTTCACCAAGTATCGCGGTTGTTGGCATGACATATTATTCAACATAATAACAAAGAATGGAATAACAGAAGTTCTCTTCATGAAGACGAAAAAAAGAAATAATACCCCTTACCTTAGAACAAACTGGATATAGGAGTAGTGAAGTAGCGGAATACTTTTTTTCTTTCTCTCTATAGTTTCTCTCTCTAGAGTTTCAAATTGAATTCGTAAGAAATAATGAAGGAATGAGCTTATTTATAGGAGAATGGACCTGAATAAGTAACTAATTCATGAACAGGTCAGATTGATTTACTTTTAAGCAGACGGTCCAAAATGGTTTACTATAAAATATTCTAATAAAACAAAATCTTTTAAATAAAATATAATATATTCTATTTATAATCTAATAAAGCGAATAACTTTATAAAAGTATTACATTTTATATAAAAAAAACTTTTCCTGTTTTATTACATTAATAATACTAATAAAACAAAACTTCATCACCATTATTATAATTCACATTATTAATCGACCAGGTCATTCCCAGGAAAAAGGGGGCTTTTCAATAAGGATTTCTCCTTATTGGCGCGCAATTAGGTGACCAAACCTCTCCTTGGCAGAACTTTTTGACATCGATAATATTGCAAATAATAATATTAATAACTTCGTCATCTCAATTATTGATTTAATAATATATAAAATATCGACAATAATTGAATCAATTAACGTGAGATACTATGCAACAATTACTGAAGCAATAATTGAACAAAACTGAGTGACTTCTCACGTAAGCATCAATAATCAATACCGTGTGTTACTATACAACCACGCTTATTCCTGTACTTTTAACACCGGGTGTTTCAACAGCTAATGATAAAACTTCAGCCGTTATTTTCATAAAATATTTTTATCGTTTTCTCAATCCAATAATAATTCTGTTGTGGGGTCCACCAATGATTATGTCGTCGTACGAATATTCTCCGTTAAAACGAATATTTCCCGACCAATCGAATATTATATAACAACTTGCGTACTTTGCAAAATTTATAACTATTACCCACAACTATAACATTATATCAAATTCATTCCATAATATTCAAAAATGATAATTATAGAAAATTCGTCTTTATTCATAAAAGTTGGGGTCTTACAATAAATGATGTGGTAAAAGTTCTCATTGGCCCGTAGTGCATTGATGGACAGTTATTGGTATGATAAAAACCATAGGTTCTCTTCGGCCAAGGGTGCAAAAATGAATCGTTGTTTGACATGATCATGATCATTGGTGATAATAACGAATATCCTTGGCCCGTAGTGTGACGCCCCCAAAATAGGTATACATCACCTATTCTGAGTCGCCAAATACATGGTACAGGATACAAATAAAATTTTAAATATACAACATGAGCTGTGAGTTTTAATGCAAATATTGTCTTCTAGACAGTATTCAAACTCAAAATAAGTCCTCAATATATTTATTATCACACTACATCATAGAATAGTGAGGACTACTAATGCTATCATCTGGACCGTCACTCCGTTCCCCGACTAGTCCCTGCTACGTTCACATTTCCTGAAGAGAACAATGAAAGCAAAAGGTTGAGCTCAACTAGCCCAGTAAGAAATATTATGACTAAAATAATGCAGAATAAATTATCCTTAGCCTTTAATAGTGTTAAACTGATACAATATAACAAACATCAAGTTTAACTGCAGTGGAACAAACAATCCATTAAAAGAGTCAAGTAGAGAATAAAATCTACTCTCTTCTATGTTATAAAAGGTTTTCATCATTTTTATCGCTGAGACTCAGCTTAATAAATAATCCACATCATCCCTGCACTACGTCCAAGGATATTCATTAGAATCACAACCATAAATTATCCATGCACTACCAGCCAAGGATATTCGTGTATTCATCAATGGTCATGATCATGCCAATAACTGTCCATCAATGCACTACGGGCCAATGAGGACTTTTACCACATCGTTTGTAACATTACGGTCAATATTATACCGATTAATCCCTGGTTATAATCATACCAAGTCCATCTATGCACTACAGGCCACAGATGACTTTCAATATAATATAAACATGAGGATGATGACAATGATATAAGAATTCAATAAAACAAGTTCAAGAATTAATTTATCCAGGAACCAATAACATCCAAATTGTCAACATGATACTTCTTTGTGGAGTAAAATTCAAGAATGCTCAGAAGAATATTTCCATGAAAAGATACTAGATGAAGCGCAAATATCAAGGATATTCCACTAATTTCATAGAGTATAGAAGTCAAAACTTTAACCAACTGAGTATGATAAAGAATGGAATAACAAAAGAAATCACCAGACATGCGAGATAGATCTTATGATGGAAGTTATTCCAACAGAATAATAAATAACGGAACCGTTAAATGCGTAAATGCACGCATGTGATGTTCCAAATGAGAATAATAAAGAATGAAATAACGAAAGAATTTCACCATGTATGTAGTACTTAGCATGAGCGAGTTATTCCAACTTAATAATAAAGAATGGAATAACGGAAGAATTTCACCAAGTATAGGGTAGTCCAGCGATATCAAAAGTTATTCCAATAGAATAATAAAGAATGGAATAACAGAAGTTCTCTTCATGAATACGAAAGAAATAATACCCCTTACCTTAGAATAAACTGGATATAGGAAAAGAGAGGTAGCAGACTTCTCTTCTTCTTTCTCTCTATAATTTTCTCTCTCTAGAGTTTCAGTGAATTCGTAAAAAATAATGAAGGAATGAGTTTCTATTTATAGGAGAATGGAAATGATACTATGCAATAAAATATTCTAATAAAACAAAAACTTTTAAATAAAATAAAATATATATTATATATTATATATATAAATATATATATATCACATGCTTGATAATTCACGGGATGACACCCCCGTGATTACCACCTCTGCCAAATTCTTCAAACCTGTACATGTATATGTATATAATAACAATAATTGTACTCCTTCCTGCCAATTCTTTCTTCTTCTTTTCTTTCCAAGCATGCCACCCGTGACTAACATGTCACTCCCAATCCCCATCCCACTATCATGTTTATATTTAATATATATATATATATATATATATATATATATATATATATATATACACCACTCCCACCCGTGACCAAGTTATCAACCCCCCATTTCCAATTCATTTCATCCACATGTGGCCCCACCTTTAAATAATTTTCTACATATTATTTTGAAAATAGGTAAATGGGGGTCCATAAAATAAGCAAAAATTCATAAAAATCACCTCAATATTTTTAACAACACTTATCATCATTATTATAATTCGTAATATTAATCGATCAGGTCGTTCCCAGGAAAGAGGGGGCTTTCCAATAAGGATTTCTCCATATTGGCGCGCAATTAGGTGACCAAACATCTCCTTGACAGAGCTTCTAGACATCGTTAATATTGAAAATAATAATATTAATAAATTTGTCGTCTCAATTATTGATTTAATAATATATAAAATATCAACAATAATTGAATCAAATAACGTGAGATATTATGCAACAATTACTGTAGCAATAATTGAACAAAACTGAGTGACTTTTCACGTAAGCATCAATAATCAATACCGTGTGCTACTATGCAACCACGCGTATTACTGTACTTTTAACACCGGGTGTTTCAACAGTTAACGGTAAAACTTCCGTCGTTATTTTCATAAAAAGATATTTTTATCGTTTTCTCAATCTGACAATAATTTCATTGTGGGGTCCACCAATGATTGTGCCGTCGTACGAATATTCCCTGTTAAAACGAATATTCCCCGACCAATCGAATATAATATAACAACTTGCGTACTTTGCAAAATTTATAAATATTACCCACAACTATAATATTATTTCAAATTCACACCTTAATATTTAAAAATGATATTTATAGAAAATTCATCTTTATTCATAAAAGTCGGGGTCTTATAATCCCCCCTTCTTAAGAAATTTCGCCCTCGAAATTAGGGTACGTACCTGGTATGTCGAAGAGGTAAGGATACCTTGATTTCATTTCAGATTCTAACTCCCAGGTCATTTCCTCAACATCGTGGTTTCTCCACAAAACTTTGACTTGAGGTATAACCTTGGAGCATAGAATATGTTCCTTCTTATCCAAGATTTGAACATGAACCTCTTCATACGTTAAATCTTCCGCTATTTTGTCCGGTTCTAACTCAATAATGTGGTTCGGATCTTCCACATATTTACGTAACATAGATATGTGAAAAACGTTATGAACACGAGACATACTTGGCGATAAAACGAGTCTATAGGCCACAATTCCTACTCGATCGAGGATTAAAAATGGGCCAATGAATCGAGGATTGAGCTTTCTTCTCTTTCCAAATCTCGTAACTCCTTTCCATGGAGCAACACGTAACAACACATGATCTCCAATATCGAATTCCACGTCCATTCGATGAAGATCGAGATAACTCTTTTGTCGATCTTGTGAGGTTTTTATACGTTCTTGGGATCATTTGAATCTTTTCCGTAGTCATACGCATACCAACTCCCATTCCCCAACAATGTTGCTTCACCCACCTCATCCCAAAGATATCTTTGAAACGACACTTTCTTTCATACAACGCTTGAATGGAGCCATGCCAATACTTGCTTGATAGCTGTTGTTGTAGGAAAACTCCACCAACGGTAAGAACTTGTCCCAACTTCCCTTGAAGTCAAGGACACAGAGTATTAATAATTCTTTAACAGTTTGAATAGTCCTCTCTGATTGTCCATCCGTTTGAGGATGATATGCTGAACTAAATCGTAAATCCGTGCCCATAGCTTTTTGCAAACTAACCCAAAATCTTGAAGTGAATCTTTGGTCTCGATTAGAAACTATGGATACTGGCATACCATGCAATCTTACAATCTCATTTATGTACATACGAGCAAGACGTTCAAGTGTATAAGTTTCTCGTATAGGTAAGAAGTGAGCAAACTTGGTCAATCTATCAACAATGATCCAAATTGCATCTATGCCTTGAGAAACCTTGGGAAGACCAGTAACGAAATCCATGGTAATGTGCTCCCAATTCTATTCTGGAATTTCAAGTGGTTGCAATGGACCTTTTGGTACTTGATGCTCCACATTGACTCGTTGACAAGTTAGACACCTTGAGATAAACAGAGCTACCTCTCTCTTCATATTGATCCACCAAAATGTATGACGAAGATCACGATACATTTTGGTACTTCCAAGATGGATTGCAAACGGTGTGTTGTGCGCCTCCATCATGATTTTATACTTTAACTCAGGGTTGTTAGGAATACAAAGTCTGGAGTTGACTCGAAGTGTTCCTTCTTCATCGATTCTTGCTTCCGGTATAGCACCTTCTTGCACTTTCTTCCTTATATGCATCACCTCCGTGTCCAGTGCGTAGCTTGGCGCGACTTTAACTTTATTAATTAAAGTCGGTTCTACTCGTATATTCGCCATCATCACATGGGTCCCTGGAGTCTTTAACTCTATCTCCATTCTTTGCAAGTCACACAAAATGGGCCTTTGCGTTGATAATATCGCACTCGTACTTGCATATGATCTTCTACTCAATGCGTCAGCTACTACGTCACTTTTCCAGGATGGTATTGGATGGTATAATCATAATCTTTCAATAGTTCAAGCCAATGTCGTTGTCGCATGTTGAGTTCCTTTTGAGTAAAGAAATATTTGAGGCTTTTATGATCCGTAAAGATCTCCACTTTCTCTCCATATAAGTAATGCCTCCAAATTTTAAGTGCGAAGACAACAGCTGTCAACTCTAGATCATGAGTAAGATAATTCCTCTCATATTCTTTGAGTTGCCGAGAGGCATAGGCTATGACTTTCCCATGTTGCATAAGAACACATCCTAACCCTTTGCCCGAAGCATCACTGTAGATGATAAATCCCTCCGAGCCAGATGGTATTGTCAGAACAGGTGCTGAAATGAGTCTCCTCTTGAGTTCTTGAAAAATCTTCTCACATTCCTAGATCCAACCGAGTTTTGTATCTTTTCGAGTTAGCAGAGTTAGTGGAGTAGCGATTTGAGAAAATCCTTCCACGAATCTCCGATAATAACCAGCTAAACCAAGAAAGCTACGTGCTTCGGTCACTGATTTAGGTTGTTCCCAGCTTTGAATTGCTTCAATCTTTGCCAGGTCAACAGATATTCCATGATTTGATACTACGTGCCCAAGGAATGCTACTTCCTCAAGCCAAAACTCGCATTTCTTCAACTTGGCATAAAACTTGTTTTCACGAAGCTTTTGGAGTATTAGCCTCAAGTGTTACTTATAATCTTCACGGCTTTTGGAATATATGAGGATGTCATCAATAAAGACGACCATAAAGTGATCCAAATATTCCTTGAATACTCGGTTCATCATATCCATGAAGGCAACAGGAGCATTAGTCAATCCAAAAGACATGACTAGGAATTCATAATGCCCGTACCGAGTTCTGAAAGCCGTCTTTGGAATGTCATCGGTTCTAATCTTCAATTGGTGAAATCTGGAACGAATATCAATCTTTGAAAAGCATTTAGCGCCTTGTAACTGGTCAAACAGGTCATCAATGCGACGTAACGGATATCTATTTTTGATAGTGACATGGTTCAACTCCCGATAATCAATACAAAGTCGCATACTCCCATCTTTTTTCTTCACGAATAGAACAGGAGCACTCCAAAGAGAAGTACTAGGACGAATAAAGCCAATGTCTAACAATTCCTGCAGTTGGGTCTTTAACTCCTGAAGTTCAATAGGAGACATTCGATATAGGGCTTTGGAAATGGGTTTTGTATCGGCTTCAAGGTCGATACAAAATTCAATTTCACGGTCTGGGGGTAGGCCAGGAAGTTCTTCAGGGAATACGTCTGGAAATTTATTAACAATATAAATATCATTCCAAACTGACGTATTTTTGTTTAGATCCGTGACATGAGCTAAGAAAGCTTAACATCCGTTTTTCAATAAATGAATAGCTTTATGACTTGAGATGACAGTGATTGATTTTAATGGTTTGGTTGCTTGAATTCGCATAATAGGTTGGTTAGGAATATGAAAGCTAACAACCTTACGAAAACAATCAATTTTTGCATGATGAGTAGTTAACCAATCAATCCCTAGAATCACATCAAATGCAAGTATTTTCAAAGAAATGAGATCGACAGGTAACATGCGGGTGCCTATTTGAACTAAACAAGACTTATAAACAGTGGATGTAATGAAGGTTTCTCCCAACGGAGTTTCAACAGATAAGTCAAAGTCTAATTTCTCCGGAGTCAAATTTAAACGTTGAGCGCAAGTAGGAGAAATAAAAGAATGGGTAGAACCGGTATCAAATATGGTATAGACTTCACCAGAGTTTATGATAAACTTACCCGTGATAACTTCGTTCGGGTTCCTTGCTTTCTGGGAGGTCACGACAAACGCTCTCCCTTGCACTACCGGCTTTGACTTTTCTGGGATGGCCTTTGGTGTCTCCATCCTAGCTGAACTTGTCTTCGGTGAACGAAAAAATCGGGTTAGGTGACCTTCTCTTCCACAATTATAACTTGCTTTGGACGGCATCGCGCAGTTTGGACTGATGTGTCCCTCCCCTCCGCATTTGAAGCATATGATAGGGGGTCGTTCTCCTTCCTTAACAACGGGTGTTGGTTCTGACGTCTTTCCATCATTATTAAATCTCCTCTTTTTGAAATGTCCATTCTCTTTGTTTTGGCCATTATTACCACCGAAGTGGTTACCATTTCTAGCCTGTTGATTCCCTCCACGCTTGTTATCACCGCTTCGATGACTGCTCTCACTGGTATTATCATTTTGCCGGCTGCTCTCTTTTGGTTGGGTTGACTCATTATCGCGCTCCAATAATTGAGCCCTATTAAAGACATCTGAATACAAACACAGTTTATGAGAGATAAGATATTGACGTATCTCGGGTTTCAAACCTCTTAGAAACATTCGCGTCATTCTCTCCTCATTATCAACCAAATGGGACGCAAACCTGAACAACTCGGCAAACTTGGCTTCTTCTTTGCGACACGGTCATGTTGTTTTGCTCGACGATGAACTCTACCTCTTTCATGTGACGAATACTTTCGGAAAGTACTTGTCGTTGAACAATTCTTAGAACTTCTCCCAAGTCATCTTCGATCACGGTAGGTTGAGTCGTTTTCTGATTCCCACCAAATGTCTCCTCTCTCAAAACATGAAGGTGGCAAAGAGAACCTTTTGCTCCTCGGAGCATCCCAAGACATCAAATATCTTGCAGATCTGCTTTATCCACGTCTTTGCCTTAAGTGGTTTTGGCTCTCCAAAAAACTCTGGTGGTCCCAGTTCCTTGAACTGCTTAGCGGTGACCGTCCGAGAGTTGCCAGTGTTTCCACTTGTATTTTGTACAGGAGCCGCTCTTGCCTGATGTTGCATGAATTGTATAAAGCCTCTAAACATTCCATCGTTCATCATCTGGTCAATGTTGTTGTTTACCTGATGATTGTCGCCTTCCTGATGCACATTATCCTGATTATTGATCTGTGGAGACTCAACGGTCTCTTGTGCTCCATTGATATTCTCAAAATTCTCGGATGTCATTTTCAAATACTGCCACAAAATAAGGGTTAATTAACATATCACATATTATTCCCATTGTAAGACCCCAACTTTTATGAATAAAGATGAATTTTCTATAAATATCATTTTTTTTGAATATTATGGAGTAAATTTGATATAATGTTATAGTTGTGGGTAATATTTATAAATTTTGCAAAGTACGCAAGTTGTTATATAATATTCGATTGGTCGGAGAATATTCATTTTAACAGGAATATTAAATGCACAGACACAATCATTGGTGGACCCTAATAAACCGAATTATTATTCGGATTGAGAAAACGACAAAAATATTTTTATGAAAATAACGGCGGAAGTTTTACCGTTAACTGTTGAAACACCCGGTGTTAAAAGTACAGGAATACGTGTGGTTGCATAGTAACAAACGGTATTGATTATTGATGCTTACGTGAGAAGTCACTCAGTTTTGTTCAATTATTGCTACAGTAATTGCTGCATAGTATCTCACGTTATTTGATTCAATTATTGTCGATATTTTATATATTATTAAATCAATAATTGAGACAAAGTTATTATTAATATTATTATTTGCAATATTAACGATGTCTAGAAGTTACATCAAGGAGAGGTATGGTCACCTAATTGCGTGCCAGTAGGAAGAAATCCTTATTGGAAAGCCCCCTCTTTCCTGGGAACGACTTGGTCGATTAATATTGTAAATTATAATAATGATGATAAATGTTGTTAAAAATATTGATGGGATTTTTATGAAGTCTTTGATGTAAATTTTGTTTATTATTAGGACCCCCATTTATCTATTTTTGAAAATAATCGGTAAAAAATTATTCAGTATATATATATATATATTATAATAGGTGTGGTGAGTGGTGATTTTGGTGGGTGGATTTAATTTACGTACGGGGGAGGGAGAGGTGATATTATAATGGAAGTTGTCAAATTGGTGGGGGATGAGAAATTTGGTTTTCACATGATGAGTACTATTTCATTATTATATATAAGAGGTTTGAAAAGTTTGCAGAAAGAAAAAAAATGAGTTCACGGGGTTTTCACCCGTGAAATTTTTCTATGCATATGTTATAATATATATATATATATATATTATTTTATTTAAAAGATTTTATTTTATTAGAATATTTATTAATACTGCATAGTAAATTAATATGGACCGTTCGTTTAAAACTAAATAAATCTGGATCGTTTATGAATTAGTTACTATTCAGTCCATTCTCCTATAAATAGAAGCTCATTCCTTCATTATTTCTTACGAATTCACTGAAACTCTAGAGAGAGAAACTATAGAGAGAAAGAAGAAAACTATTTTGCTACTTCACTACTCCTATATTCAGTTTCTTCTAAGGTAAGGGGTATTATTTCTTTCGTATTCATGAAGAGAATTATTTTCTTTCAATACTCGTAAGGGGTATTATTTCTTTCGTATTCGTGAAGAGAATTATTTTCTTTCAATACTCGTAAGGGGTATTATTTCTTTCGTATTCATGAAGAGAACTTCTATTATTACATTCTTAATTATTCTGTTGGAATAACCTGTATACACGGACTACCCTATACTTGGTGAAATTCTTCTGTTATTCCATTCTTTATTATTATGTTGGAATAACTTTTATACATCTGATCACGCATACATGGTGAAATTCTTCATTATTCCATTCTTTATTATCCTGTTGGAACATCCATCATGCATGTGTTTACGCACGACTGGTTTGTTGGAATATCCTCTGTTTGTGCGTTTTTACATGATGACTGATTCCGATTATTTATTATTACATTGGAATAACTTTTATGCGCATGCCTATCGCATGCCTGATGATAATATAAACATGAGGATGATGACAATGATATAAGAATTCAATAAAAAAAATATTCAAGAATTAATTTATCCAGGAACCAATAACGTCCAAATTGTCAACATGATACTTTTTTGTGGAGTAAAATTCAAGAATGCTCGTAAAGAATATTTCCATGAAAAGATCTTGGATGAAGCGCAAATATCAAGGATATTCCACTAATTTCATGGAGTATAAAGTCAAAACTTTAACCAACCGAGTATGATAAAGAATGGAATAACAAAAGAAATCACCGAGCATGCGATAGGCCGCGCATGATGAGTTATTCCAATGAAATAATAAATAACGGAACCGTGTCATGCGTAAACGCACGCACGGGATATTCCAAATGTAATAATAAATAACGGAACCAAGTCATGCGTAAACGCATAGACAAGATATTCAAATGAATAATAAATAACGAAATAATGTAAGAATTTCACCATGTATATGCGGTGATTTGCGATATGACAGAGTTATTCCAACATAATAAAGAATGGAATAACGAAAGAATTTCACCAAGTATAGGGTAGTCCGCGTATACAGGTTATTCCAATAGAATAATAAAGAATGGAATAACAGAAGTTCTCCTCATGAATACGAAAGAAATAATACCCCTTATCTTAGAAGAAACTGGATATAGGAAAAAAGAGGTAACATACTTCTTTTCTACTTTCTCTTTATAATTTTCTCTCTCTAGCGTTTTAGTGAATTCGTAAGAAATAATGAAGGAATGAGCTTCTATTTATAGGAGAATGGAAAAGATACTATGTAATAAAATATTCTAATAAAACAAAAAATTTTAAATAAAATATAATATATATTATATATTATATATATATCACATGCTTGATAATTCACGGGATGACACCCCTGTGATTACTACCTCTGTCAAATTCTTCAAACCTGTACATGTATATGTATATAATAACAATAATTGTACTCCTTCCTGCCAATTGTTTCTTCTTCTTTTCTTTCCAAGCATGCCACCCGTGACTAACATGTCACTCCCAATCCCCATCCCACTATCCTGTTTATATATATATATATATTCACCACTCTCACCCGTGACCAAGTTATCAACCCCCATTTCCAATTCATTTCATCCACATGTGGGCCCCACATGTGGCCCCACCTTTAAATAATTTTCTACCTATTATTTTGAAAAATAGTTAAATGGGGGTCCATAAAATAAGCAAAACTTCATAAAAATTACCTCAATATTTTTAATAACACTTATCATTATGATTATAATTCGTAATATTAATCGACCAGGTCGTTCCTAGGAAAGAGAGGGATTTCTAATAAGGATTTCTCCACATTGGCGCGCAATTAGGTGACCAAACCTCTCCTTGACAGAACTTCTAGACATCGTTAATATTGCAAATAATAATATTAATAACTTTGTTGTCTCAATTATTGATTTAATAATATATAAAATATCGACAATAATTGAATCAAATAACGTGAGATATTATGCAACAATTACTGTAGCAATAATTGAACAAAACCGGTGATCGACTTCTCACGTAAGCATCATAATCAATACCGGTATCTTACTATGCAACCACGCCAGATTCTCGTACTTTTAACACCGGGTGTTTCAACAGATTAACGGTAAAACTTCCGCCAGTTATTTTCATAAAAAGATATTTTTATCGTTTTCTCAATCCGAAAAATAATTCCGTTATGTATGGGTCCACTTTGATGATTGTCTCTGTGCATTTAATATTCCCCTGTTAAAACAAATATTCCCTGACCAATCGAATATAATATAACTACTTGCATACTATACAAAATTTATAAATATTACCCATAACTATAACATTATTTCAAATTCACACCTTAATATTTAAAAATGATATTTATAGAAAATTCATCTTTATTCATAAAAGTTGGGGTCTTACACGTAGTGCATGGATAATTCGTGGATGTGATACTAATGAATATCCTTGGCCCGTAGTGCATGGATAATCCAGTGATGTGGATTATTTATTGAGCTATGTTACAAAGATAAAATAGTGATGATGAACTTTTAAATCATAGAAGATAGTAGACATTATGCTCTACTTGACTCTTCTAATGGATTGCTTATTCCGTTGCAGTTGTTAATCTAAAACTTGTTGTCTATTGTATTCTATCAATTTTTTATACTGTTGAAGACTAAGGATAATTTATTCTACATTATCTTAGTCATAATATTCTTTACTGGACTAGTTGAACTCACCCTTTTCTTTCATTGTTCTCTTCAGGAAATGGGAATTAAGATAGTTGGGACTAGTCAGGGAATGGAGTGATGGTCCAAAATGGTTGTTATATATAGTAGTCCTCACTATTCTATAAAATAGTGTGATAATAATTATAATGAGGACTTATTTTGAGTTTGGATATTGTTTAGGATACAATATTTGTATTAAAACTCACAGCTTAATTATGATTTGTCGTATTCTGCACGACACTTAACATGAGTTGTATAAATGAAGTTGTATTTGAATTATTTACAATGTATTTGACGACTCAAAATGGATTGTATATACCTATTTTGGGGGTGTCACAGATAATCACTAAAAATTCTCAAAACATAAAGACATGTTCAAGTCGTTAACACCGACCTAAATGGGATGAAAATATATAAAAACAGTCTTAAAACGGGGATTATTAGAAATTCACTACTAGTAAGTGAATCTTAAATGAGTTTGTAAGATTTCTAAACTATATGAAATATGCACATAAAAAAATATAATGATCGATATAATGATCGAATTGAAAAAATTGAAAAGCGATTAAATATGCACATAAGAAAAGGTTATTAAAGAAAGTTAATTAACATAGGATTAATAAAAGGCTAACTTTTGAATACCATGATATAAATAAAAGAAAGTTACCCCATCATTCACACAACAGACAAAAGAAAAGATTAATAAAGGTTCACAATTAGATGTTATATATGATAGTGAGTAGTGACTATATATTTATTTTGTATATTCTCTTCATTTTAAATTAGACATAATTTTTAATTAATTTTAAGAGTATAGATATTTTAAAAATTATAAAGTGGCATAATGATACTCTTAATTTATCATAATATTTTTTTATTATTTACAACATGACACCACCACTACTAAATTTTAGCTAACATTAAGGGTAATTTAAAACTTAAATTATCTCAGGCTTTTATTGAGTTACATTTATGTAATTACCTCTTATGTTGAATAGTTGGAAAACATTTTAATGAATTACACAAGGGTAATTTGAAACAATTCTCTTACTTTAACAGTTTCATGGCCTTAATTAGTACAATTGTTAAATAAAAAAAAATAGAAAAGAGATATAATGAGCAAAACTTTCACATAAAAAAATTAACCATATAAAAGTTTACATACTTTAAACGGATGAAGAAACAAAACTATGTACTTCAAGTTTTATAGCCTATGTGTCATCATCATATATGCCTAAGTTTCTTACAACATACCAAAGTTGAAAACAACATAAATAAGTTGACTAGCATGCATAGTACTTCATTAACTTGATAATTTTCAAAACAATAAATATTTTGACCCACCCTGAAAAAAATAAATTAAGAATTAGAAGCTGCTTACAATTGAATAAACGTGTCTATATTCTCATTTTATGAAATACACATGTTACATATATGTGCAGCAACACAAGCATAAGTTTTTGAAACTAATTTTCAGAATTTCTGTGGTCCTATGTTGCTATTTCTCTAAAGCAAATGGTTTGTGTTGCTCTGAGATAGCTAGGTAATAGACAATCTAGTCATGTTCGTAATATAATTAAAGAATGTGTAATTATTATTCACGACATGACATGAACCATTAACGTAACAACCACTACATGCATCGAAGAATGTCGGTTAATACAGATCTTTCGTTCCCATCATGCCGGGAAAAAAGATGCAACCATATAGAGAGAGAGAGAGTAAAGGTTCTCTGTCTATTTAATAATTTATATTTTTTTTGTAATTTTAAATCGCTGTGTTTGACATACAATATTTATTTATATAATTAATTAACATTATATTACATAAATTTTTAGGCTAATTACACTTATGTTACAAAAATTATCATCAACTTTATAATTGGACCCTCAAAATATTTGGGTTTACAAATTGCTATATAAAATACCGAATTGTTTAGAATGTTCACCCCAAAATCAAATGTTGGACATAAATTGTCCAAGTCGATTTGTTTTATACGGTTTGACAGTATTCCGATACGGTTTCTCGATCA